>JAVFBZ010188184.1:0-14766 GCA_032466195.1 Katharina tunicata
GATAGCTCAGGGCTAATTAATGCAAAAGGACTACTGTTTTACTTACTGCTAATAATTGTTTACATCATAAGCTACTTATTTACAGAACTCATACACTGGTGTTAAATCATCTGATATGATAAGCTGTGAAAAGATCAGTAGAAGATTTCAGAAAGAGCTCGTCAAATATTTGAACATCCATTTCCAGCCAAAAGGTACTTGACAATGTATTATAGAAGCAAAACAGGACTCAGAAGGAACGAAAAAGTAAATTACTTTTTTGCAAATTCAATTATTTTATTGAAACAACTAACTAGTCACTGTAGCAGTTTCGATAAGGCAAATTCGTTCAGTCATTCGAAATTCGAACAAATAATGTTATTGGATTATGAACGTTACTGTGTAGACACATTATTCAAACTGGGTGTATCGGAATCTGAACGTTGATAAATACATTGTTTTTTTCTCTTGTGTCCAGTGCTCAAGAACCGGATTGAAATTCATTTCAGACAACTCAGGACCCTCTATCTGGACTGTTAAAAGGTTAACGGGACATTCTCAGACAGCCTGTTATGCAGAAAGTTCTTGATGATGTTTTGCTGACTAAAAGCTCTTTCACAGTCAGCTGTTTGAGTAGGGGCAGTAATACAGAGCATGGCCAACATTGTAACATTAGGGTAACTATCAGACTGGAATTTGAAAATTAACCCCCACAGATCAGATATACTTTTCCGTGGATAGCCTTCGTTAATAACCAGTTGCTTTATTTCTTTCCACAGCTTTCGCAGTATTTTCATCAGCCTTACGTTTCTGTCCCGTCGTATGAAAAAACGATGACAAATTCGTCTGCAGCATGCTTCTTTTGAGGTTTAACAATTTTGCAGGAAACAGCTTGAACCAAGCCTTTCTATTGGCTTAAAATCCTGATACCGTCCAACCAGAGAAGAGAAGACGACAGTTGTGGCGATAGTACTGCACCAAGCGGTGGACTTTGCGACAAGTGAGGTAAACGTCTTGTCCCAAGTCGACGGAGCGAAAAACAACAGACTTCGCGATTTCGAAACACAGCGTGCCCCAATGGCCCACATGTACTGTTCTGGATACAGCTTTTGTGGAAATTTTGTGGAAATCCCGCAAAAACGCAGTCTAGACAAATCCCTGCCTATGGGTATATTAATAAGCAAACGAAAATATACCCAGAAGTTGAAAATCCATCTTAGTGGTCATGTTTTTGAGTTCCAGGAATAAAACAGGTGCTTCTGTCTTATAATTAAAATATTAAATTGATATTGAGGTTACACTTACTTTTTTAAAATGGTTTTGCATTTCAAAGGGAGAATTAAACTGTTTTTATTAATGATGACATTGGGTCAGGTACGTCAAGTCAAAATTTGGCTACTGTTTACTACTGTCTTCTAATGATTCCTTGATATTAAAGTTAAACTTACCTTTTCAATATGGGTTTGCATTTCAAAGGGAGTAACAAACTGTTTTTATTAATGATGACATTGGGTCAGGTACGTCAAGTTAAAATTTGGCTACTGTTTACTACTGTCTTCTACTGATTACTGGATATTAAAGTTAAACTTACCTTTTCAATATGGGTTTGCATTTCAAAGGGAGTGTCAAACTGTTTGTAGCAGTGTTTACACTGGGTAAGGTCCCTCAGGTCAAGGTTTTGTTGTTTTTCACTGTCTATGTGACTCTGCAGATGCATCATGGCCTTCACGTTGTTGTACAACATTTTATTGCAATACCAACACTGCAACAGAAAAAACGAGAGATTGCAAACAAAACCAATCCACTTTCTTCCAATCCAACAATAGATTTGTTTGTTTGTTTTCACAGCTTTTTGCGCCGTATCGAAGATAATTTCGGTGTTTTAGGAAGGGCCAGCCCGAAGGGTTAACATTTACAGGAAAATATAAACACTGCACACAAATCAGCTTTGTGAACCCCCGTAGCAAACTTTAGCAATCCTTAAGCTGAATAAAAATTATGGAATAAAGCGAGAATCTAATTAGCTAACAAGGTCATTGCCTGAAACTTTTCTGATGTTTGTTGTAATTCTGACAATAAGTTTACTAGATTTAGGCACAACCACCACTGGAAACTCAAAACGATTACTGACCTTGAATCGAAATTCTCCCTTCTCCTCCACGAAATTGGTGATACCCTCCTTTTTACCGTAATAATATTCATCTAAGGTCACCCAGTCATCTGGAAATACACCACATTGTATGCACATTTGAATGACTGATTTATAGTCGTTGGCAATTTAACAATACACTTTATACTGCAGAGTACATTCACGTACATTTTTAGTGTGAAAAAACAAAACAAAAAAAAAACACCCTCTAAATTACAACCATAAAATTACGACTTTAAAAACAATGTTAGGACTTTGTCATCTATCTCCCTGATATTATTTCATAGTTGCACTAGTGGAGAATTGGAGTTTAATTGACAACATACAGAAATTAGCTGGATTACATGCTAAAATACTTCCATAAGGTGCAAAAGGTGACAGTGATTTGTGGTTGAAATTATATGTGATAACCAAAGGGTGAAGGTGTGTTTGTTTGTTTTGTTTGATTGGTGTTTAACGACGTACTCAAGAGTATTTCACCTTTATGACGACTTACTAATCTTAATAATTTGCATTGCCGGTGTATGATGGAAAACCGAGAAGAAACCTCGTAAAAAACACCCAGTGAACTCCGTATCCACCAATGGGTGAAGGAAACCACCCTAAAGGGCACTGCCAACACAAATGACACCACAGTACATTAACAGGACGAAAAACGAGAGGCCAAAAAAAAGAACCGGGGCAAAGAAGACTTCAACCCATCCACCAGCTCTTAATATGGAACATGTTGCATACCCTCATTCTGTTTTTGTTTGGCTATCATTCGATCTTGGCTGGTTTCGATTACTCTGTTGGTTTCCACACCGAGAATTCGTTTGACACCAAGTCCATAGGTACCAGAAATTACATCTGTTGGTAAACAAAGGAAATAAACCAGAGGTTCATACAAACAAATAGGTTGGGCTGTATGTTAAGGAGAACTTCATAACAATGAAAAATCAGGCACACTGCCCTGAGTTCTATTTCATAACAATTTATTGGCTGGAAACCTAGTACTTAAGGTTATTTCACTTGTGTGATGGTATGGCTGAAAGAAACGGCCCTAACTGACAACACAGAAAACACTATGAAGATAGATAATAATTGATTGGGGTATTACGCCTTACTTAAGGTTATTTCACTTGTGTCACGGTATGGGTGAAGGAAACAGCCCTAACTGACAACACAGAAAACACTATGAAGATAGATAATGATTGATTGGGGTATTACGCCTTTCTTAAGGTTATTTCACTTGTGTGACGGTATGGGTGAAGGAAACGGCCCTAAGAAAACTGACAACACAGAAGACACTATGAAGATAGATAATGATTGATTGGGGTACTACGCCTTTCTTAAGGTTATTTCACTTGTGTGACGGTATGGGTGAAGGAAACGGCCCTTACTGACAACACAGAAAACACTATGAAGATAGATAATGATTGATTGGGGTATTACGCCATTACACCTTACTTAAGGTTATTTCACTTGTGTGACGGTATGGGTGAAGGAAACGGCCCTAACTGACAACACAGAAAACACTATGAAGATAGATAATGATTGATTGGGGTATTACGCCATTACACCTTACTTAAGGTTATTTCACTTGTGTGACGGTATGGGTGAAGGAAACGGCCCTAACTGACAACACAGAAAACACTATGAAGATAGATAATGATTGATTGGGGTTTTACGCCTTACTTTAGGTTATTTCACTTATAGTATGGTGTGCCAGACCAATGGGTGAAGGAAACCACCCAATGCAACGCTAAAGCACCACAGTACATAACAGGATAAAAAACAAGACACCACAGCAAATTGGCTTCCTGATGCCCTTAGCTCAGATAGCACCAGGGCACAGGAGGATCTTGCTCCACCACCCTATAAATCATAAGCCAATAAAAAGCAAGAAACCAAACATACCTCTTCTTGGCTGGGCCGCCACTCTCTGCACCGGAATAGAAAAAGGTGATGATTGATTTCCGGCCAGATATCTCTGGCTATTTGCCTGCAAACAACAAACACACACACAAACATGTAATTTACAGGTGACTATTAACAGATCTCAAAATTGTTTATTAATATTTATGATCTTTATACATACATATATTTGTGCATACCCTAAATCACTTAAAATTGTGTCCATACAATTACAACTTTGGAAGCTAAGTAAATGACTCTGAAATAATATATGGCTGCCATATGACGATGTTGAGATTGGGGAGATTCAGGATTTTATAAAAATCATAAATTTGTTTGTTAACATGGTATAATACTTTCACAATTTTTAAAAAGAGACACTGATATGTGGTTGAAATTATAGGTGATTTAGGGTATATAACTAATTAACTACTCAATTTTCATGTTGGATCAAATTATACTTAACAGAGACACTAGAAACTGTTGAAACGTCATGTGAAATAATACAGAAGTTTTGTTGGAAAAATAATATTCCTCCAGTGCTAAGCAGCAACACAGAGAGCACAAGCATGATGCTAAACTATGCTTATCTACCATTAGCCAGAGGACTATTTCAGCAAGATCAACACGATAATATGATTGATTGATAGGTGTGTAACGTCGTGCTCAAGGGTATTTCACTTATATGTCTGCGATGTATTCCAACAGCATTGAGACTCTCAACACAACCATCAAATGTGTAGTCACTTATGTTATCGTTGTTGGAAAGATAATGTTCCTCCAGTGCTAAGTATGACAGCATGACTATAATCTGGAAACGTACTGCCCCTAGCCAGAGGGCCACGATAATATGAACCAATCTTACCATGGGTGTAGTTTTTGTATTCATCATAATAGGTCTACTTGATGATGGAGCCTTTATAAGATTGAGAGAGAAAAAAAAAAAATCAATAAATATAAAGTTTTTAATTGATTTGTTGATTGATCAATTGATAAGTCAAGTGCCTCCTAAGTTTGATTACTTGTCTCATAAAGTAGAGTGGCAACTCCACAGAATGACAAACAACTCATGTTGATTGCATATTTTGTTATAAGCAGATTTGATTAACTAAAGCTAATGTCCCACCAAGCCGACTGGGTCCGACGCAGCGCGTATAGGCGAAAAATTTGATAGAGTCAGCCTGGTGGGACATACCGTCAAATGCAGTCGCAGACAGTCAGGGCTAGTCTCACAAGTTGAATCGTAAACAAATGTCATTTAAGAGCAGCATTGAATTTGCATTGTTGCGTTATGTAAATAAAGCAATGTTATGACGTCGTCGAAAGAAATCGGTGCAAACTGTGACATGAACACTGCCGACCTCTTCAGAATGGCCACGATTGAACAAGGCTTGGTCTGACGTAAGCTTAACACAACCAAATACAGTCAAACTTGTGTAAACTCACGAGATGGACATTGATGCTTTTAACCTTTAGACAAGATGTCAGTTTTCACATGATTGGGCAACAAAGAAAAGATAGAAATCGGACCAAGCAACCATGCCAGTATAGTCAGGTGTCGGGTTAGACAAGTTTACCCTGCTGGAAGAAAATATTCCTCCAGTGCTAAGTATGCCAGCATGAACAAAGCAAACTGCCCTAAGCCAGAGGGCCCAGGTTCTGTTGACGATTAATACCAAAAATCATGCATAAATACATTTGTTTTTTCCCCCTACTATATATTATGATTCCTCATTTCTGTTTCTATTGTTTATTTAAGTTATTAACAGAGAAGTAATGTCATTTCTGTTTCTATTGTTTATTGTTTATTTAAGTTATTAACAGAGAAGTAATGGCAGAAGCAGGACAATCATAACGTAACCTGTCACGTTGAGAAATTGATTGATGGCTTGGGTTTTTACGCTGTACTTAAGGTTATTTCATTCATATGACGACTTGCCAGCCCAACCGATGAAGGAAACCACTGTAAAGGACGCTGGGAACAAAGAAGAAATCACAAAGAGCACCAAGGAACAGGAGGCTCCCACCCAACTGCCCGTAATAGAAAAAGCAGTACATCATTTAGTCAAGGCAGGATAGTCATTACATAACATGTGATCTTCAGGAATGCCAAAGTTTCGGATCAATTTCTCTGAAATGCAATCTTTCAAATGCAGCACAAAGGACACGATCTGCTTGAAAAAATTGTTTGACTGGAGTTCATGCCGTATTTCACTTAAGATTTACTAATCTTACCTTGTTTATGGGAATATTTGGCCTAAGGGTATTCATTGGTTTGTTCAAGGATAATCCTCCATTGCTTGTAAATGGGTTAACTGTGGATGGAAAAGATATTCTACATGTGAACAAAACAATTGGTTGACTGATAGATTGATTGATTGATTTATAACAAATTCAAATTCAAATTCATCAATTGGTGCAAAGATTTAATAAGCCATTTCCTCCAACAGTAACTGATTGATTGATTGGTGTTTAACACTGTGCTCAAGGGTATTTCACTTATATGACGGCACTGTATTTCAACAGTAGACAGCAAATCTTGACACACCCATAAACTGTGTAGTCAATTCAGTGTTTTTGCTGTTGGGAAGATAATGTTCCTCAAGTGCTAAGTTTGACAGCATGCATATAATCTAGAATCACACTGCCCTTAGCCAGAGGGAACAATAGTAATTATCCTAAATATTTAAAAATCGACCCCTTTACCAAAATACAAGTTACAATTTCTCATTGATAAATTCAATTAATAACTTAAAACTGATGAATTTAAGGTCAAATTTGTTGAGGATTGAGGGTAATATAATTGATCATGTTCAATCAGTAAATAGTCATAATTCAACGAAATACATTCAATATTTTACCATTTTATTTATAAAATGTTTACTTTTATGAAAAACTAGTATTAACAGAAAATGTAAGAGCTCATTAACTCACCAGTTGCCTTTTGAACATTTAATGGATGATCGTGAATGACTGGATTGCCACTGGCATCAAACGTTAAACGATTTTCATGGGCCGCTTGAATTTGTCGCATTGAGACAGCATGTGCTTCTTTGGCCATATGATTTGATCGCAATTGAACTGCGGTTAAGGGATCATCTTCACATTCCAACATTAACTCGGGCTCCTTCAGCAGCACTCGGCTCTTCAGAATATCATACTCTCTCACAATCACAGTCTTTAGTGTAGCTGGACAAAACAGAAACAAGAAGAATGTTTTATTATCAGGCTATTGAAATAAAATCTACAGTTTAGTTCGGTAACTTAGAGAATGTGTCGTTGATTACATAATTGGGGTTTTATGCCTTACTCAAGGTTATTTCACTTATATGACGGCGTGTTAGCCCAATTGGTGAAGGAAACCACCTTAAACAACGCTGGCAACATGCATTACAGGACACCAGGACAATTCGGCATCCTGTGCCCCTTAGCTCAGAGAGCACCAGGGCACAGGAGGCTCCTACCCAACCACCTGCAGGGTATAATCTGTTATTAACTAATTATCATCCTTTGAGCCAGTACTCTTGTTAATTGATGTTTTACTTATACTCAAGGGTATTTCACTTATCTTGACCGCATTCTATTACAACGACATAAAGTGACAATACCAACCAAAAAATAGAAAATAATGATCCTGCCTTTATCTGAAAAACAGACTGTATAAATCTGTTCTATTAGAAGCATAATTAAATTGCACACACTGAGAAATACTATTATTTTACGGATGACAACTTTTGGCTTATTTCCTGTGCAACATTTTGATCTAGATTGCTTGAAAACAGTCTTAGCAGCTAGGTCCAAAAAATTTCAAGTGATATTGAGCTTGTATTTGGCTCATTCAACCAACCTTTCCTTTTCGGAGGTGAGGGTAAATCGTCAGAGTCAGATTCAGAATCGCCTTCTCCATTGACAACAACCACGTCACTTGAACGGTGACGTAATCGCATTGATGTCCGTCGCTCCATCTTTAACTGTAACAAAATTAATCACATCATTTATTGGTTTGTTTTATTGGGATTTAACTTAGTACAAAAGGTTGTTTTACCAATATGACAGCGTGCCAGCTCAATGGGTGAAGGAAACAGTCCTCAACACTGGCAACGGAACAAGGACAAGACTCAATACATGACACCGCAATAAATCAGCTTCCTGATGCTTGTTAGCTCAGAGAACACCAGGACACAGGAAGCACACACTAACCACCCGCAGTCATCATAGAAAATCTGTAGTTTTATATACCTGGAGTTGCTTTGCTTATTGGTTTGGGTGTTATATTGTTCTTAAGGTTATTTCACTCATTTGAAGGTGCACCAACCCAATGGGTTACGGAATCTAGTCTTGATGGCACTGGCAATACACAGGCAAGACAACACAGTTACAGGACGTGTAAACCACAACAAATCAGCTTCTTGAAGCTCCATAGCTCAGGGAGCTACCAGGGTGCAGCTAGCCCCAGTCAACCACTGTGAAGAAACACATTATTGATTTTTTTTTATAAAATTTCAGAAAAATCGCCAAAAATTAAGCATTAAGTCCAAACTCATTTATAAATTCAAACAAGTTTGTAAAACCCTTAAGGTTGAATTCGTAAAGGAGGATTTAAGGCCAATTCATACAGGACGCAACATGACTGTCGCGCTGATAGATACAATGCATACTGGTCACAACGTGATACATTTCATTCCAATGCTTTAACCTTGTTTGCTTTTTGCTTTTTAAATGTTGAAGAATGATGTCACAATGATACGTAACGTCGCTGGCAAATGCAGCGCGACTGTTGCCTCCAGGCCGTCCAGGGTGATCTGTATTACATAATCAATAATGTTCTATTTGTTTAAGAGGGCGCGAATGTCGGTGTGAATTGGCCTTTAGGCTCAGAGGATAATTTTTTTGAATGAGCCATACAAACATACTTAAGGTTATTTCACTCAGTTTGACCAATATTACAATGTTTGTTTATTTGATTGCATGCCAGTCCAATCGATGAAGGAAACCCCCAAAAACGACGCTAGCAACAGAGAACGGCACGATATTATACCCTTACAGGATGAAAAAGATGCCACAAAGAATCAGTTTCCGGATGACGACCCTTAGCTCAGAGAACAACCAGGGCACCAGGAAGCTCCCACTTACCACCCCCTTTTGACAAATGAAATAATACGTATCAAAAGCACAAGAACATGTCGACAGTCAACTCACCTTTCAGGTGAAATCTTTTTAATCAAGAATAAAGGAATTTAAAGTCTACATCCCACTTCATTCCACTCGCCCCACTTTACTTTGATTGGTCCTCCATACTGTAAACATGCATGAAAAGTAACTCATTATATAAGATAGACAGCAAATATATTTATTTATTTAATTGTTTGGTCTGTTTGTTTGATTTGTGTTTAACGTCATACTCAAGAGTATTTCACCTATATGAAGATTTTGCGTTGACAGTGTAAAAAGCACCCCTGCCAACTCTGCAGCTACCAGAAAGCTTCCCTTATGTACATGTACCTAAGGTCCACAGAGGGGGTCAAACCTATTCCAGGTACTAGTTGATTAGTGCTTGACATTGTAATTAAGGGTATAGGCCATTCATCAAAGGGTGTGTTTGCTGTAATAGGTCTGTAACAAGTTGGGCTGGTAGGTTTCTTTTCTTTTTTTGTTGATTACTGACTTGAACACATTTCAAATATATAAGAAATCTCACCCTGAGCTCAAATTTAGGTTCACAAAACTCTTAAATATTTTAAAATTGCTGAAAATTGCAGTAGTTGAAATATACAAGCTATGAACTAACACTTAGTTTGATATCAGTAAATAGACATTTTATCAGGCAAAATAAAAAATGTGATGACTGATATATATATTTTTACACAAAAATTGTTTGTTGGTCAGGTTAAAGATAACTCAGATAATATTATGACTGGCCTTATATGAGGACTTATATGCCGGTGTATTGTGGAAAACCCATAAACACCGATCTCCACAGCCACCAGAAAAATTTCCCTTATATACCTAAGGTAATTGTCAAGATGATTCAAACCTATGCCGCGCACAGAGATGGGGCTCAGCATTCAAATGCTCAACGACTCAGTCACGGTGCAGCAAAATGTAATTAATATTACATATAGCAAGCATCCAGTGCCTGTTTTTCTCGGCAGATAAAAAAAAATCGGCATCCTGTGCTCTTTAGCTCAGACAGCACCAAATCACCAAAAGGAACATTTAATTGTATGTTTGAACAATGCTTTGTTGAAATAAAGATTCATACTTTTTTGACTGTTTGGACTTAGTTAAAAAGGAAGGAAACGAAAAAAACAAAGCCATAGTCAAACCATTTGTCAAACTGAATTTTTTTTAATATATTCTTTTTTGTTTTTCTGCCAGATATTTTGCCCTGGGAACAACGCGAATAACCTTTACCTACAGATTCTTTACTCAGTATAACTGAGTTTGTTAACTCTCAAGGTCCTAGCGATCAATTAGCGAAATACTAATTGATATTAAATCTGGATAATAAATGTCAGTTTTGACAAATTATTCAAGTTCACTATTTTAACAGCCAGTGATTAGTAAAATAGGCTATAATTATGGCTTATGGTGAAATTACACCAGATGAAAGGAATTTCCGTGTCATTGTTTGATTGATGTTTAATAAAGTACTCAAGGGTATTTCACTTTTAGCTGTATACAATAGAAAACCTAAAAAAGAACACAACATCATCTTTGCAGCCATTTAAATAATTAAAAAGATCATGAAGGATTTATCTCCCCTGAGTAATGTTATCCATGTTATGCTAGCTACATAAAGGCTATTTTAATTGATTAATTGGTATTTACCACCATGCTCCAGGGTATTTCACACTATATGACAGTTGGGTATTCCAACATTTATTTATTTATTTTACTTGTTTGATTAGGTATTTAACGTCATGCTCAAGGGTAGTAATCAATAGTAAGCAGTGACAGTAAAAAAACACAATACTGTTCAGTCAATTACAGCGTTAGCTCTAGTTGACTAGATTCTCCCTTTAAACTACCCTGCGATCTCCGTAACCAACAGCAACTTCCCTTATGGTATTGAAATAGAGGCCTATGTTCTTTGTTTCCGCACCAAAGTCAGTGGATGCAGCTGAAAGGCGATGGATGCAAGGAAAGGCGATAACTATGTATAGAACCGTTCACGTAAAAGAAATCCGAGCTCCATCCAGAAAATGACATTAAACGCTATTAAAAAACAATTACATCAATGCCAAAACGCCACTGGATAAAGTGGAGCACTAAAGTACAGTGCGCAGACAGAAGAACAGAAAAATAGTTTTTGATAATCCTGTTGAGAATTTTCAGGCCCTTTAAAATTTGAATTACACATTTCCAGCATTATATAAATCCTAATATATCCTAGCAACTTTTAACTATTTATGCGAGAGGTCGAATTATTTTTTTCTGACAAAAACATGACTGATTGATTTTCACTTTCTGGCTATATTGATAAGCGACGCTTCGGCCCAAATGCTAAGGCCGTTTTCAAGCAATAAAAAACGTAGATTGCTTGAAAACGGTATTAGCATCAAGGTCGAAACATCGCTTATCAATATATCCAGAAGTTGAAAATCCATCAGTGTCATGTTTTTGTTGTGTACCTAGCTAAATGCCGCTTAAACAAGTTATTTTTTCCTTCCTTTCATGTTACTGCCCTACTCGACACATCTGGACAGTGACTGCAGAGACTAAAATTGGAACAGTTATCCAAAAAAAACATGGATAAAATGCAAGTTAACACTTTTACAATTTAAAATATTTACAAACAACCTTGTCCCAGACTGTCAAATATCTGGTGACCTGAATGATACATCGACTGAAATTAAAAACAATGCGAAAACAACGAAAATACCCGAAGCGACGGCCGCCATTTTGAATCGTACCAGACAGCTCGTTCTTTTTGTCTCCTGCCACAAATATCACCCATGCAGAGGCTGTTTGCGTATGTAATTCGGATTTAGGTAACATAAATTTTACAGCGTGTAGCCAACTGGATAGTATATACACCACAACAGCACGTTTTTATGTTTATTGTGGTCGCAGGTTCGGTTTTACAATCCAAGATGGCCGCCATCAATGTTTGTCCGGGGAATTTTTTAGTTTTTAAGCAAAGCAACAGACCAACAAGCTAAATGAGCACCACTGCGCGCTGCTTTAGGCTGTTGTGTCACAGGAACTTACGCACTCTAACTTTGGTATTCCTTAATTTTTGCAAAAACATCTGTTTTAACGCGGATCACTTACCCACGTTTTCGCCAAACAACGAATCGTCCGGATCACGTGACTTGTGTTTCGGCAGATTCTTTTGCTTTCGGGTTGACCTAGTTCAGCCAAAATGCAAATAGGTCAAATCGTCACAGGCGTACATGACCTTAAAGGCTTCTTTTCGATACTTCAGGCGCATTTTCCCGCCATATATTTTTATACAATTGATAAGCAGATTAACACGCAAAAGCCGAGTTGAAATGTACTAATAATTTGAATTAAAAATGTAAGCAAAATAACTTGTTTTTTTCTTTTTAACGCAAGACATTTCGTATACAATCTAACTTCGTCTAACCATGGGGGTATTTAGGGCCTATATAGCTTGACCTCCATGGTAGGCAACATCTGACTGCCATTCGGTTGAAGACGAGTAGGCCTACGTATGCTTTTTTATCTATTTTTTTTCCATTGGTTTAAACATGTTGTATTATATCAAGAACGCGAACCACAGTAAGCTTACTAGCTTATGGCGTGCCTCGCTATAGCAGTATTACATCGAACATGGCTGACAGAACAACATATTGACAGAAGCATATATATGGGATATTATGTCATGTGCAATATGTTGGATACAAGTTTATAGTGTTTGCGAATGGAACCGATGCAGCTGGCAATAACAATGATTATGAATTATTAACAAATGTTTTGGTATTAACGGTATAAGTGCATACAGCTTTTGCAATTATAATATAAGCCGAATTGTTGATGCCATGACAACTAAACAGTAATAGTGAATTCGAAATTTCACCCTTGTATCCAGACAACCTTATACTGTTAATCAAAAAAGTTATTTGCCTTGTAAAGAAAGGGATGCAGATTATATAGAGAACCCGCACAGACATTTTCGAGATTCTGATATGTGGCTATTAACTAGATCTTCGTTTATACTGCTATAGGGCTACATGTAGCCGTTTCTTAATCGGCGTAAAATTACATTTGACAGTCTGTCGTCAACGTAATAGTCCTACCAACAGTTGATTGGGGTTTAACATCCCTTTAAAGAGTGTTTTTAATTATATGACGAATATGCATTAATTGCTAGTGCAGATGGAATATGCTTGTTAGAACCAGCCCGCGAACCCTTTATTATCAATTGAAAAATCTAGTAAGTAAGTCTAGTAACTTTCTAGTAGCTTTTCTAGTAATTTTTGTTAATATTTAACGTAGGCGTGTAAAACTTTAATAGGTCATTCTTCTCTTTATAAAGACGTCAATGCGAAATGGAAATCGTTTCTCACAATTATGCAAATGTTCACATAGATTATGCTAATTAGCTGTATGCTTTTCTGTTTATTTTTTATGTCCGAGCCATACATTTGTCATCATTTAAAATAACATATCACTTTGAAACTCATAAACAATATTCTTCTCTCTGTGTAGATATGCAATATAAAACTCTTTTGATGCTATTTATGCAAATTTCCTGGAAATTTATGCTTATAAGTCGCCCACCAGCGGGAAACTAGTAGGCCTACAAGCTGTATCTTGCATGGTTGCTATTTAATGTAAAGGCTTGTCAAACTTTCATGATACAATCTTCTCTTTATATAGACGTGCAACATGGAAATGTTATCACGGAATTATCCAATTTTTTACATAGATAATACAAACATTATCAACACAACAGTCTTCTCTCTTTGTAGATATGCAACCGTACATCGACGCAATTTAGGCTATACCGATTTCTTGGAAAATGACTTGACGTTGTTGGCCTATGGTTTGTCTGGGCTGTATCTCTTACTATTTATTTATCTTAGGCTTTTGAAAATTGGATACTACATTTGTCTCCATATGCAGACGTGCGCCAATGGTAAAATTTAAGTAAGTTTTAATATTTTAAGTAATTGGAATTAAGCAAAGTTGCGCATAAATTATTATTACGGTATATTGTTATAGTGTGTAAATTTTTATTTTTTTTGCTCGAGCCATAGTCCAGTGATCATTTAACATATCACTTTGAAACGTGTGAAACAATGGTATATCTGAATTTCAACAAACAAATAAACAAACAAACTCTTAAACAACATTCTTCTCTTTAAAGTCACGCACCCAAAATTTGGATTTTTCAACTTATTCCGTTTGCCTTGATTTTTACAAGGTTTAATGTTTGTTCAAAAATTAAAATCATCGTCAAGTCACGATAAAAATTATTCATTTGATACAAAACTTGTATATGGACCAGGAGAAATCTAGCAGGTATTCGAATTTAACGGAAAGAAGGCTGGCCATATTTGCTGAGAATGACTTTGATCCAGCCGCAGTGAATGAACTTGTTTGTAAGAAGCCAACATTGTTAACCTTGTAAGGGGTGTGGCTAACCCGGAGGACAAGGTGTGACGTCGGTACATCAAAGTGTGTCTGAGATGTGACAGCAGATTGACACATTTCCAATTTAAAATTCTGGCAGAATTTTCAGATTTTTTTACTTTTACCAGGCTTTTAAG
>JAVFBZ010188195.1:0-34370 GCA_032466195.1 Katharina tunicata
CTTATTCTGAAGTAACGCTAAAAACCTAACCCAACTTGTAAATGGAAGTACTGTAGTGTACTAACCTCAATTATATCTCTTTATATCACGACCGAACCGCATTATATATTTTACAAACTTTATTATTATTTTAATACGGTATATCTCAAATTCTCGAGGTTGATATTTTCTGAAGGCTTATTACTTACTAGCAAAAATATAGAAAATCCGATTTAATTCGTTTCAGTCGATTTTTGGCCGAAATTCTACTTTTGAATTCAAGTCATCTTGTTAGAATGCTACAGCAAATGTCATTATGAAAATAAGCTGAGATCGTCTCTCCGGCCTTCCTCATTTTCAGAGCTTCCGAGGCCTGGGCGGCCCATGGGCCCTCGCCCTATTTGCTAGGATAATCGAGCACCCCCTTTCACAAAATCCTATATCCGTCACTGGTCTGTATATCTAAATTTGAAGACAATCCTATTTTTATCTACAAATAAATACTGTTACAGAAGGATAAACGTTTTTTATATTGTTGTGTCAGCTCTATAATTTGAGCTCATGCGTGGATTGGGGTTCAAAAATGCAGTTGTTGTTTTTAGATCACCCAGTTATCTTGGTGCACATGTCATATGTCAAAACGCTCGGGTTTCCTAACTGGTAAGATTCCTCAACTATATACTCCGGTTGGGTACAGAACTTCGAGGTAGGTATATATCCGGCCTTGTTCTAGGTTGTTTAGGTACGGGCCTACACTCCATTCCACAACTTTGTAAAAACTAATTAAATCATTTTAAAACTGTTGACATTGCCTTGCTCAAATCATGGCATTGCAGCAACAACATATAGTGACGGTAAAACATCTATTACGAATGTGATTAGTCCATCCAGACACTCGACATCAACAATAATTAAATTAAAATACGTGATTTTATTTGGAGAATGAAGAAATCCCTGTAAATCTTTATTGTGTCAGCCAAACAGATCAACACATGCAGTGTATATCACAATGACACTAATAAAACATTTAATTGAACTAACAAGAGACCATCCGAATGTATTTAATTGAACGATGACAATTTTAGTGTACACAGCCTACAAGGGGCACTGGACTATGCTTTCGTAAGCTAACATTAAAGAAGGTGTTTTTTTTTCCATAATAAAAAGAGTGTATCAAAGCTACTTAAGTTGGAAGATGAGAAATGATAAACATTTGGAGTTTGACTTGATGACGTATGGTGTTACATGTTAACAACTACGTCGGCTTGTTGTTGATGGAATCGTGATTTTGCGTTCATCGTGAACATTTACCTGAGGCGCTTATTGTCCTACATGTATGTTTCCTAAGATAGTTTCCTTCTCCAATCTCAATAGTAATTTGTATGAATTCCTCATCAAACAGAGCAACAAACACAAATGCTAGGACAGTGCTGCTGTGTAAGTTTTTTTTATAACATTTGCGGCTTAACTACATAGTTTATAGCAAATGAAGTCTGTTACTAAATGCAAACATGATTAGAATTGAAAACATTGCATTGCAACACTGCTACATTGCAGGGCTTAAGTTTTTACCAGAATCAATTTGATCTCAGTCTATGTCATTCTCCAGTAGAAATTGATTCAATATCTTGGAAGATCTAAAGGAATACTTGCATTAAATGCTGAGTTCAAACCTTGAGCAAGGCATCACTCAAGGAACGTACAAAACGTCTCTCTCTCTTAGCTATTATAATGCAATCCTGCTAAACAGTTATTGATAAGCCATGTGAAACGGAATCTTAGAGGAGTATCGACTTTTATATAAAAAATAAATAGTATTCCCTAATGATATGGTTGTTCGCGATGAATGAATATATCAAACTGGCGACTGGGAATGTCGCTTTTAATGAAACACATCTGGCACTAACATCTAACTAGAATGCGTGGAAAATTCGGATGGTCTCTTGGCACGAATTCAATTCCGTGGTAACTAAATGAATAGTCTAGCACTATCACCCCTCGCGATATAAAGGGTTCATACCAATAGCCATTACACTTGGATTATGTATTCATACAACGAGAAGTGAAATGTGGATGAAAAGCAATTGTCAAAGTAAATGAAAAGCCATTGGTTAAATTCATCATATAATGTAAGGTTAATTACTTGTATCTTTAGATTAACAGTTATATGGTATGCGTACTAAGGTACAAGTGTCAAACGCTATAGAATCAAGTCACAACTTCAGGCGTTTACGCGTGATCGTGAGATATTCGACTGAAGGCAATATTTGATTGATTCCCCAACAAAAACATAATAATCGATTATTAATTGATCGTTGATTGGTTTGATCCCGCCGTGTTTAAGGGTACTCAACGGATATAACGGCGGTGTTTCCCTTCGTTAAAAAACGGCAGTGCGATAACCCAAAAATGAGAAGTCACTTCTTTTTCCGTTGAAAAGATGTTCCTCCAGTCATAAGTACTTCAGTCTGACGTCTTGAACGTACACTAGTAACACTCTGCTCATAGTCAGAGGGCGGCAATATTTGAATCAAATATAAGAGAATATGGAGATCACTGACTATACGGTAGAGAAGGTGCCCTCAGGAAGAATTTGCCGATGAAACTCGATTCCAAGAAATTTCAATGATTTATATGTTATTTTGATTGAAAACAGCAATTTACCAAGTGTATACATCATCAAGACGATATCAATATATGGCGTATGTTCTGTGTCATCAACTTATCAATTCCAAGTAGCGATACATGTCACTAAAATAAATACGCACCAAGGTTCGAAATATCTTCTGTTCCATGCAAAGACTTTCGAGAAGAAAGGGGATTGATGATAATTCATAATTTACAGCATATCTCCACCATAAGTGTACAAAAAAGAAATCGACCACAGGAGCCATCGTGTCTTCGGTTTCTTTTTTCCTGGTCATGACCCAAACATACTCCCGCTCACCTGTATTCTCCATGTGGTGACTCAAGTGGTTTTCGTAAATCGTATTTTGAAGGAAATAAAATCAACAAACAGATGGAGGCCTGCGCCCAAATCAAATTATATCTAACATGTAACATAATTGGACGCTTTCAGATTTTTCCACTTCTGTTTATATTGCTAGAGCCAATACGTTTACACTGCCGTTTACATTGCCTAAATCAGTATACCGGATTCTGTTAGCATTGTCCATTTCTCTATCGGATTTATACCTGTCTAAGCAAAAGACGTTTACATGTTATTGTGCTGCTCCTAGTGTATCAATATGTGATGCTCGGCTGAAAGACCATAAACTATTACATTGCTATTCCAAGCATTATAAGTTACCTAAACATGAGCTCTTCCCTGAGTCTCAGTTTTCAGTAATTTATGCTTTACAAATCGACTGTAAACTATTTGCAAGCGTGAAGTTTCAAGTCATTTAATATTTCCAATGTATCTTTGGTTAAATCTTTATGTTATCAGCATGGGCCCAGTTATGTTAACGTTCTTATTTTCTTATTGTAGACAGCTTGATTTGATAATCGTAGTTTTTTCCGCATAAATCTTGACATTTAAATCATGTACTACATCTATTTTATCGAAGACACTAACATGGCGAGATAATCTGTACGTAGTGTAATGTTCTTACCTAGTCATTGTCACAATCTGTAATTACATATTTACGTGGACAATTAGTTTGCAATAATTGATTATTATTATTGTTATTATTATTAATCTAAAGTCAGCTTTTGATACACTATTTACTGGTAATTATTTGGCAAATGTGTTAAAATAACCCATAGTACATGTATCTATGCTCGATTCACTCCCCATTTATTTATATCACTAAATACTATGTCTTCGTGTTCAGGAAATAGGAATCTAAAAATAGATGGTTTCAAAACACCACAAAGAAGATTTGCAGACATTGTACATTGCCTAAAACAAAAACATTAGTTTCCTGACTGCATTGGTATTAAAAATCTTAACGTGTTCTGCTGGAACAGACATTATTCCAAATTTCATTCCGCATAAACCGTGTCTAACTGTGTATTGTCGTCATACAGGTGAAGTACTTTTAAGAACGACATTTACTGGCAATAAAAGAACAAACAAAGAATAATGTATTACGTCTTATATTTTAATTAAAATAACCTGTTTTGCGTTATTTATGTTATATTTTCTTAACCTTGTGGAATACATTTATTTGGCTTTAAAATATCACTTAGTATGAAGTATTTCCACTTACCATGTATACTATTTATCAAATAAATTGGTATGTACCAGTCCATCATATAAGGCAATAACAGGCTTTGCATATCTAAATTTCGATCATTGTTGCGAAATCAGCAATACGAAAACAAAATAAAATGATTTATCGGTAAAAGTGATAATATTGCTTGCTTGTTTCTTTGATTGGGGTTTTTAGTCGTACTTAAGGTTATTTCATTCATATGACGGCGTGTCATATCTACAGTACGAACGACAGGACACCACAATAACCCAGCTCCATGGTGCCCTATTAGCTCAGAGAGCACAAGAGCAAAGGAAGCCCCCGCGATTGATTAACGTCAAATTACGTCCTAAGCACATCCCGACTGGCCCCTTCTATTAAGTGCGGAATGTGAAACTATATGTGTATATCTAAATATTTCAATGCGAATCACTGTATCCATCTACTCTGTAGAACACTTAGAAAATACCCAACCTGTTGCTGACAGTGACACAAGTTTTTTTTATTTTGTGTCAGATATGCACTTTAAAGCAAGTTACTTGTACTCCAGACAAACCGAGGTGTTGCTTACTAGTGGACGGGTAAGTTACTAAAACATATATTTCTATATGTTTCTATCTGTTTGGAAAAGCTGGTCGACAAGGCAGTTTGCCACCCATGTCGAACAAACAGTCACGATGTAAGGATCATTAGATGTCAGTCTTCACTCAACTCTAATGCTTGGGATGAACGAACCATAGACATTATCAAGAGATCATTTTGAATGCTTTGCGGGCTCTTCTATGAAAGTAATTTCACAACCCAGTGCACCTCCTGATGACTCTTGTCTTACCTTTGCCTAACGCAAGAAATGTAAGGCTATGTAGTAAGAGCAAAGTCTCAACATATGATTATACGAAGGTGAAGATTGTCATAACAACGAGTACAAGTACACGCAAGCAAATGCCAGCCCGTTGGTCACAATCGTCACATTCGATATTGCGAAAACGCAAAACAATTTACTAACATAATGTATAAAGTACACTTTCAGGCATTAATGCACGCATAGAAACAGATTTAAAATGTATAGAAACGAGTATAGATTAAAAATTTCTTTGCCATTATTTTATGACTTCTTGCACATATTAACTGTGAAACTAATTTTGTGAGGAATAAATAACCTGCTTATCGAGTAAAATGATATCTCAATAAATCAACTGAGACATTTTGGCGCCTCATTTAACTTATATAAGCGTCTGGGTGCATCGATCTTTCCTTGTGGAATTTATTTGTATCGCCTACACTTTTAAGCTGACTGTAACTCTTTTATTTTTTATTTTGCTTTCTGAGTGTCATTTTGGACAGAATATACTTAAAGAGCACAGTTGAAGCCGACGAGCCTTTTTTAACGTGAACATCCATAAATACTGTCGTAATGGAAGACTTTCCGTAAGTTGTCAACTCCCTTGATATGAATTGTCTATCCATGTAAGGTTGTGGGTCTATTGAAATTGCTTTCCAGTATACAACCGTATATAAGTATGGCATATTTATATGTCAAAGGCCTTTCGTATATCAAACTGTTCTTTCGGAAACAAATAACATGCCTCTGATGGCCGGCAGACTCCCTTGCTATACCATGTCAGGAAGCAGATAAAGTGGCATAAATAGCATATGACCATACACATAGGTGGTATATTTCAATGTTTCGTTCTACCAGGGATCAAAACACATACGAACGAAGTATAAATGGTTCAGAATGTTAAATGAAAGATTAGAACATCGGTCATCATCAATTACATTCTCTCTTCCAGTCCACATAATCCCTTACCTCTGAGCTCAAACAATTACTGTACATGTTTGTGAGAGGGTTGCCAATCGTGCGTTTTCCGGGTTCTTCCCAGTTTTTCTCCCACTATAAAGTTAGTCAATGATCTGTAACTATAACTTTTACTCATGTTGGTTTAACATCGGAAAAAAATATACTAAATCCTGAACAGGAAACAACAAACTTTGGAGTAAAGTTCCATTGGTTCCCAAACCACGTTCTCATATTGCGTAATAATGACTTTTAGTTTAGAGAAAAATCATGTCTGTTGCCATGTGGGATTCCAGTTAGTTTTATACCAGTGAATTTGAAAGTTCAATGTTAAAAATAATTCATTTGCACCATACGATTGGGACAAATGGCGCGACGTTTGTTTGTTTAGGTTTTCAAACCTTTCCTATGTTTGTGAAGCACACAAGACCAAATGCGTGAAGAAAACACCATAATTATCACAAACCAGACGAACACATGATAGTTATAGATGAATCACCACAGCAAATCGGGTTGATGTTGCCACTTGCATCAGGGTGAAAAATAATTATGGTTCATCTATAGGTATGATAGGAATTTAATTTGAGTCTGCATTTATCTTGTGAAACTGGTATATCCTACTGGCAGTTATTCCGAAATTGTGTTAGCTAGTATGCTCCATCAAGATCAAAACATTGTTGTTCGTCTAACTTACGCAAATACAAAATGACAATGAATCATCTGTGATGCATTTTGGCGCCTCATTTAACAACAGGACACATCTGATCGAATCAATCTTCATCTGGCATTTATCTCTTTTCTATGTTCTGTTTTACGATTAAAACAACGCAAAGCGTTATCCGATCATTTAGATTAAAACGACGCAAAGCATTATACCCGAGCATTTATGTATTTTGCCGTAATATAGGACGTTTAACAGGTAATCAAAACCCTTGGTAAGAATTTTCTGACAATGTAAAGTACCAAGCCAATTGACATGAGTTGAAGATTTTAAGTAAAGGATCGAACGCTTCGTATATTTCAACATCACGGATGTTAAGCAGGTGGAACACATACTGTTATTTTGACAGATATAGGTATTACCGAATTATTGGCCAGTTTAGTTTTACAATGTATTAATGGTCAAATTCTGGTTAAGTGCAGATTTTAACTGTGTTCTTCACAGACTCTTCTATTGAGTGCGTCATGACAAATTAGAAATCGGTTATAACTTCATTAACTATTCTAAATCCAGAAGAGGAACATATTCCCCATTTGATGCCCTGGCAATTGTGACTCTTGGCTGCTGTTTATTTTGTAAAGTGATTATGTAACGTGGGTGTAGAATATCCTTTCAGTAATATGGTTATCCTGGAAACGGTCTATGGACTCGTTGGCATCAAAGTGATTTCACAGCTCACATCGATAATGGCCTGTCTCTCATCTTAACGTTAAGGATGCTGCCTTTGGTTATGCCAAAGATTTAATTTTAAACTATGGTAGATAAGTCATTAATTCTGAGCCCAGATGCACATTATGAGAATAATCACTGTAACATTATGTAAGCCGTGTTTGTTTGACGAACATACTTCAAAATTAAATCCCTGAAATACACATGGCGTCAATATTGAAGTGAAATAGTTGCTTTGCTTGGTTATTGTTGTGTTATTTTAACTCGTGGACGTATTCCACTTCTTATGTTTTCACCGTGTTAGTCTTGCCCGTTGAACTGCAATTGTATTGCATATGCTATACCTTTAGTATATTACGTCTTACGTTCGGCTGACGGCTCGTCATAATAAACTAAGCACGACGCTGTACACCCTTGAAATATTATATCCAGGCACTATCGCAGATAGTGCGATAAACAGTTGTTGTGTTGTCCTACCACGAAAGCAGTCCGTCGGTAAAACATATATTATGAATGTGATTAGTCCAACCAGACATTCAACATAAGCAGTAATAAAATCAAAATACTTGATGTTATTTGGAGAATGAAGAATTCCCTTTAAATCTTTATAGTGTCAGTCAACCAGATCAACATATGCAGTGCATATCACAATGACATTAAAAAAAACATTTATTTGAACGATGATAGTTTTAGTGTA
The DNA here is from genome assembly GCA_032466195.1 of Katharina tunicata. Classification (NCBI taxonomy): domain Eukaryota; kingdom Metazoa; phylum Mollusca; class Polyplacophora; order Chitonida; family Mopaliidae; genus Katharina; species Katharina tunicata. The sequence continues at coordinate 8,064 of JAVFBZ010188195.1, forward strand.
AACAGCACACAAGGAGCGAGCTCTGGCCTATGTGTTTCTTTATCTAAAATTAAAAAAGATGGCTGTTTTATTTTAATATAAAAAGAGTGTGTCAAAGCTACTTAAGTTGGAGGATGAGAAATGATAAACAGTTGGAGTTTGACTTGATGACATATGGTGTTACATGTTAACAACTACTTGTCTGTGTTCATCGTGAACATTTACCTGAGGTGCATATTGTCCTATGTCGTTTTTAGTTTCCTAACATAGTTTCCTTCTCCAATCTCAATGGTAAATTGTATGAATTCCCCATCAAACGGAACAACAAACACAAACGGACAGTGCTGCTGTGTTAGATTTCATAACATTCGTGGTTTAACTACATAGTTTATAGCAAATGAAGCCTGTTGCTAAATGCAAAAATGATTGAAATTGAAAACAAATGAAGTATGGCTACATTGCAGGGCTTAAGTTTTTACCAGAATCAATTTGATCTCAGCCTATGTCATTCTCCACTAGAAATTGATTCTCCTTCTCTTAGCTATTAGAATGCAATCCTGCTAAACAGTTATTGACAGGCCATGTGAAATCTTAGAGGAGCATCGACTTCTATATACAAATATATAGTATTCCCTAATGATGTGGTTGTACGCGATGAATGAATATATCAAACTGGCGACGGGGAATGTCGCTTTTAATGAAACACATCTGGCACTAACATCCAACTAGAAATGCGTGGAAAATTCGGATGGTCTCTTGGCACGAATTCAATTCCGTGGTAAATAAATGAATAGTCTAGAACTATCACCCCTTGTGATATAAAGGGTTCATACCAATAGCCATTACACTTGGCTGATGTATTCATACAACGAGACATGAAATGTGGATAAAAATAATCTGCGGAAAAAACAATTGTCAAAGTAAATGGAAAGCCATTGGTTAAATTCATCATATAATGTAAGGTTAAATGCTTGTATCTTTAGATTAACAGTTATATGATATGCGTACTAAGGTACAAGTGTCAAACGCGATAGAATCGAGTCACAACTTCAGGCGTTTACGGGTGAAAGTGCGATATTCGACTGAAGGCAATATTTGATTGATTCCCCATCAAAAACATCGTAATCGATTATTGATCGTTGATTGATTTGTGTTTACCGCCGTGGTCAAGGGTACTCCACGGATATAACGGCGGTGTATCCCTTCGTTAAAAAACAGCAGTGCGATAACCCAAAAATGAGAAGTCACTTCTGTTCCGTTGAAAAGATGTTCGTTCAGTCATAAGTACTTCCGTCTGACGTCATGAACGTACGCTAGTAACACACTGCTCATAGTCAGAGGCCGGCAATATTTGAACCAAAGATAAGAGAATATGGAGATCACTGACTATACGGTAAAGAAGGTGCATTCAGGAAAAATTTGCAGATGACACTCAATTCCAAGAAATTTCAATGATTTATATGTTATTTTGATTGAAAACAACGTTGTACCAAGTGTAGACATCATCAAGATGATATCAATATATGGCGTATGTTCTATGTCATCAACTTATCGATTCCAAGAAGCTATAAATGCCACTAAAATAAATACACACTTAGGTTCAAAATGTCTTCTTTTCCATGCAATGACAATTCAGAAGAAAAGGGGTTGATGATGATAATTCATAATTTCCAGCATCTCTCCACCATATGTGTACACAAAAGAAATCGACCACAGGAGCCATCGTGTCTTCGGTTTCTTTTTTCCTGGTCATGACCCAAACATACGCCTGCTTCACCTTTAACCTCCAGGTGGTGACTCAAGTGGTTTTCGTTCTTGGGCTTTGTAAATAGTATTTCGAAGGAAATAAAACCAGCAAATAGACTGAGCCCTCTGCCCAAATCAAATTATATCTAGCATGTAAAATAATCCGACACTTTCAGATTTGTTAACGTTTGTTTATTTTGCTAGAGCCAATACTCATTGTTTACACTACACGGAATTCTAAAAACATAAACATCCAAGTTTAAGTAGCCCCCGTTGTTGAGCGTTGCCTAAATCAATATACCGGATTCCGATGGCATTGTTCATTTGTCTATCAGATTTATCCGTGCCTAAGCTAAAGGCGTTTACATGTTATTGTGGGGCTCCTAGTATATCAATATTTGATACCCGGCTTAGTCTATAAACTATACGATTGCCTTTCCAAACATTATACGTTACCTAAAACAGCAGTTCTTCTCGGAGTCTCAGTTTTCAGTAATTTAAGCTTTATAAATCGACTGTAAACTATTTGCTGGCGAAGAGTTTCAATTCATTTAGTATTTCCAATGTATTTTCCGTTAAATTTATGTGTTATCAACATGGGCCAAGTTATGTTAATGTTCTAAGTTTGTTATTGCCCATAGCTTGATTTAATAATCATAGTATTTTTCGGAATAATTATTGTCATTTAAATCATGTCCTACAGCTGTTTTACTGGTAATTATTTGGCAAATGTTTTAAGAGAACACATAGTACATGTATATATGCTTGATTCACTCCTCATTTATTTGTATCCCTAAATAATAAACTTGGTATCAAAACATCATACTCTAAGAAGATTTGCAGATATTGTGCAGTGCCTAAATAAAAACATGTATTTTCTTGACTACCTGCATCTGTATTACAAATCTGAACGTGTTCTGCTGGAACACGACATTATTCCAAATTTGATTCCGCATAAACCGTGTGTAATCGAGTATTGTCGTCATACAGGTGAAATACTCTTAAGAACGACATTTACTGGCAATAAAAGAACAAACAAAGAATAATGTATTATGTCTTATATTTTAATTAAAATAACCTGTTTTGTGTTGTTTATGTTCTATTTTCTTACCCTTGTGCAATACATGTATTACGCTTTAAAAAGTCAGCAGTATCTAAATAATGTGTTTATAATGGCAATATTTAGTTATCTTGTGACCTTGAAAGACGTCCTGTACTACATCTACTCCGGTAGTATACACTCATTTTCGGGTAAGAGGCCTATTGCCATACATTATTTGGACGTTACATACCCTGCAGACTGGTGTTCCAGATTCGTCTAAAATAGTTCACAATGGTTCTTTCTTGAGATTCCGTAACGTTTTCCTTGGATTTTCACTCGCTGGCAGAGTGCCAAGATTCTCGCGACACTTGAAGGCAGGGTTGCCAAAAGTGCCGAGTAACCTCAAACGGCCAAAGACTTAATTGTTGGCGGCCGGAGGTGGATCATTTGAGTTCATGTTTGCGATGTGCTTATATTAGCAATTAACTGCATTTTGCAAACATTGAACAAAATTTGTTTTCAACGTGTCTGCAAAAACTGGGTCTATTTTGCAGAACTCCTGTCACGATCTGGATGAAACAGGAGAATAATGTACTTGAGTCAAGGCATCATTCGGTAAACGTTTTTTGAAGGTTCTATAAATACAATGGAATACAATGGCAGTAGTCTATTCGAAGAAACAACAGCAGAAAAATTCTTGGAGACATTTTGGTGCCTAATTTAAGAATAGGACACAACATACTGAACTGACATTTTCTTTGTGTATTTTTGTTTTCCACCTTAATATGTTTTGCTATTTTTGGAGAAAAAAGCCAATAACATTTAAAGGTCACCGTTCAAACAGACAAGTCTTCATAACTGAACCGATATGCATTTATGTCGTAGCTGTCAATGGCTACCACTCCATCACCGCCTTTAGTATGAATTATTTCTACTTACCATTCGTGCTATTTAGCAACTAAATTGGTACATGTATGTATAAACCAGTCCATCGTATACGGCGATGAACATGCTTGATATATGTAAATTTCGATCATTGTTGAGAAACCAGCAATGAGAAAGAAAAATGAAATTATTTATCGGTCAAATGGATGATATTATTGTTTGTTTGTTTCTTTGATTGGGGTTTTAGCCGTACTTAAGGTTATTTGATACATTTGACGGGGTGTCATATTTACAGTACGAAAAACAGGACACCACAATAACTCGGCTTCCTGATGCCCATTAGATCAGAGAGCACCAAAGCAAAGACAGCACTCACGATGGATGATACGTCCCAACTACATCCCGACTGGGCCCTTCCATTGTCCTACATTTAGACCCATTAAGTGTGGAATATGAAACTACGTGTGCATATTTAAATATTTCAATGCGAATCGCTCTACACCATATACTCTGTAGAACACTTTAAACGAAAGGCATGTAGCTTAGAAAATACCCGACCTGTTGCTGACAGGGAAACAAACGTTTTATTTCGTGCCACATATGCACTTCATAGCAAGTTACTGGTACTCCAGACAAACCGAGGTGCGCGTAAGCTGCTTACTAGCAGATGGGTAAGTTACTAAAACATCTGTTACAATACAGCTGTTTGAAAAAGCTGGTCGACAGATTTCAACCCATGTCGAACAAAACAGTCACGATGTAAGGATCATTAGATGTCAGTCTCCACTCCACTCTAATGCTTAGGATGAACGAACCAGAGTCATTCACAAGAGATCATTTTGAACCCTATGTTGGCACTATATACGGAAGTAATTTCACAACCCAGTGCACCTCCTAAAGAATCTTGTCTTACCGTAGCCTTAAATTACTTGCGTTAGGTAATGTATTAAGAGGAAAGTCTCAACATATGATTACACGAAGGTGAAGATTGTCACAAAAACAACTATACGCAAGCAAATGCCCGCCCAATTGGTCACAATCGTCATATTCGATATTTCGAAAACTTAAAACAATTGACTATCATAATTTAGAAAGTACACTTTCAGACATTAATGCACTCATAGAAACAGATGTAAAATGTATAGAAACGATTATAGATTAAAAATTCTAGATATTTCTTTGTCATTATTTTTATACATATGTTGCGCGTTTGTGTTGTGGTCGTCTTCTGTTAATACGTTTTGTTCCTTGACAGGACAGACTCGACCAACGTCAAATCAGTTAAATAACTGTCAAAGTTTCGATTTTTGTCAGTTTGTTTTATTGAGGCACACTGTTGCTTTGCTCATCACTGAAATAAACATGAGCCTATCATAAATCTTTTAAATTTGATGGGAAAAACTAATCTTATTATGCTGATGATCTGCAACTATTTAGGAAGATGGTTGAAAAAAAAAACTAATGAAATCCGAGACCTTCCTTAGACCAAATTCTTCTAAAGGACCACATGGTTTTAGCAAATAAGTTTTAAAAACTGTGCTTAATACATTATGTTCACCTTAATAACGTTTATTTTATTTATCCCTGTGAGTGGCTGGTGTGCCTGAAATAAGGACACTTGAACGTGTATTGCCACTCCACAAGAAATTGATTTGTGATTTGTATTGTAACAGATCAATAAAAATGCATCATCGATATGAGTATAATACATTTGAACGCGAGTTTAAACACCAATCAAAGAACATAAATAAATATTGTTTAAGCGGCATTTAGAAGCTGGGTACATAACAAAAACATGACGACTAAGATGGATTTGCAATGCTTGAAAACGGTCTTAACATCTAGGCCGAAACGTCGCTTACCAATATACCCAGAAGTTAAAACTCATCTTAGTCGTCATGTTTTTGTAATATAAATAAAATCGAAATAAAACGTTTTTTTTTTAAATTAAGCTTTGTGTCACCCGAAAATTAATGCCATGTTGAGGGACATTATTGGGAAACTGTCTAGAAATAAGATATGTATTTCTCTCCCTTTTCTGAGCTCTTTATCTATGTATGAGTGGACGAAATGAATATTTTGACCATATCATTACGAAAATAGTTTGTTTATTATTATGATCTGTATAGGTCTTGTAAACACAATGCTATCTCAATATAGTTACATCAATTTAAAGTCAAATGAACACTTTTTGAAGATTGGATCACACAGTTTTTGTTTCTTTAAATATTATATAAACCAAAATTTGACTATATCGGTCCAAACAGCCTTGATGTAATCTACTTTCACAACTGGCGGTGATCAAGGTAAAAAATTGTAAGATCACAAATCTTTTACAGGGTAAAGGTCTTTAACAAGGACGCAGCACATTGTTATCCATCCAGTTGAAACTGCCAATCACGCTTTTCAGATCTGCTCGATGAAGACGTTGAACATGCGATTTGACATTTTTTAGGACCAGGATTTTTATCTGGAGATTTTGTCAAGACAATTTCCAATGCTCATGTTGGTGATCGTCTTGAAGAACCGACTCTCATATGCACAATCAACACTCATTATTGACCCTGGCAGCTCAAAACAAGCTTTACCGATTAAGAACAATTTCAGTTGATTTGTAAGCCTCCATCGAAGACAATCCAGGTTCACTTACATGTGGAAACACTCCGCATACAAATTAGAGCACATTGTCACACCTTTACAGTTGTTTGTATAGACAACTAGTGGCGATCTAAGCAACATGGCGAATTCCTTTGGCGGACATTCAAAAACATTCTGCTATATTAATTTTGTACACCACGGGACGAAATATTAATTACCTTTTAAGATCACTGTCTTCCGTAGTGTATGTAGCATGAGATCATACCAAGATAATAATTCTCCCTCGGTTATATCACACAGGCACTTTGTATATAATAAAGTTCCTTTCGTGAATCAGCTTGCTTTAACTCGCAAATGGTCTTTCAGACTCAAAAACATATATTGCCCGTTTAAAATCAAGCATAGTGCGATCTGTCTTGATGGATGACAATTAGTCGTGGTTTTATATTGCATCCTATACGGCACGCCAGTGAGACATAAACTGGAGAATAATAGTCTTGGCTATAGTGAGATTATTTTCCTCTCTCGCTTGTAATACCATGTTTTAGTCAAATGATCAACGTAGATATACCTTTAATACAAGACCTTTAATAACAAACTACCATGTTGAAGCCAGTTTCTATTGAAATACCACATTGCATTATTTTCAATAAAGCAAATTCTCTCCGTACAGTTAGTGATATTTACGCCCTATCCAAGTTTGCATTTAGCCATTAACCTTTAAACTATCGTCCAGCAAATAATGTTAGCCGCAATAAACCCCTTACTGGGCAATTATTCAGCAAATGCCTCTAGCTGAACGGGGACCAGATGTGGGTGACGATTTTTAAAGTAGACTTTAAACAATATATCTGAGTTGAGTACTGATTCTGTCCCTTATTCTGATAGGCATTGTGGCTGATTTTGGTATTGGTTCTTAGAATGCCTTTGGTAATCATTCTGATGCAGTGGGTGGTCCTGAAAGGCCTGATGGCTAACGTGTTGATTTTGGTTCTAAAACAGACAAGCTTTATGACTTACTGATTCTGTAACTGATCTAGGTACGAGTATAACAAGCGCCGTGATGCTGTCACTCAAACTGGTATGCCGTTTGTCCAACCTACGCCTTCTCTCAGTGATCCTGGTATGCTTTTTGTCTAACGTACTGGTTCTCCCACTGGTCCTCTATGTCTTTTGTCTAACGTACTGGTTCTCTCAATGATCCTCTGTGCCTTTTGTCTAACGTACTCGGTCTATCGCTGATCCTGGTAGGTCTTTTGTCTAACATACGGGTTGTTTTGCTGATTACGGTAGACCTTTTGACTAACGCATTGGTTTTCTTCCTATTGTAGTAGGCCTTTGTCAACCTTACTGGTTCTCTCTCTTATCCTTGTTGTAAGCCTTTTGTAAAATATGCATGTTCTCGCAGCTCTAACTCTTTCGCAGACCTTTATACTTTATGACTAACTTACATGCTTCTATCAATGATCCAGGGACGATTAGGACTAACGTAGTAGTCATCTTGCTGATCCTGGTAGGCGTTTTTTCTAACTTGCTGGTTCTTTCATTGGTCCCCGTAGACCTCACGACTGACACACTGAATATTCCACTGGTCTTGGCATTGATTAAAATAGTAATAATCGTTCAACAGATTGTATTCACCGTCCAGAACCTACAAGCGTACTGCTGAAAAATTAAACCACTATCCAAATATATTTTTGCTCTAATATAAGTGATGTCATCTAGACGTACATCGAATCACCATTCCAGCGTAGTACTGATTCACAACCACTTCAAATTTAGCGTCATCGCAACAAGTCCTTGGGATACGATCTGGATCTTGGTTGGTCGAACGGACTTCTATACCAGCAGCATAACATTCCGGTTTAATCCTTTCTTTAGGCTGAAAAGTAACAAAATGCTGGTTCAATTTTAATTTAAAGAAGTCTGAAATATGTAACTGTTATCGTTATTTGTTCACTGTGCAGTATAAACTAGTATTCAACTGTCCAGTAAAAAATATAAGAAGTTAAATATGGGATTTGGCGATAATTCGTACCTCGAAAGGCAACCAAGTCATTAATGCGTATCTCTTAGGATAAGCAAACAAACTTGGAGATTATTTGTTATTATCAGAATATTCCCAAAGGAAAATTGTCTTGACAGCGAAAACATTAATGCAAATTGTCGACTTTGTATGTTAAACTTTGCTAATTAATCTCAAAATGTATAGGGATAAGAGAGGAAAGACGATTCGTTAGTGTTATATGTGCTCTCTTCCCTTTTGGGCTATATATGACGGATTTGTAATCCAATGAGTAAATTAATTGACCTTCAACGACGTTGAAAACGAATAAAATAACACAAGACAAAAACACAAGATCGTCACAACAAATCGCATTATTGATGCCCTTTAAGTCAGGTAGCGAAAAGATACAGAAGGCTTCCAACCACCCGCGGCTCACAGCTGAGAAACTGCCTCGCATGTGATAAATAAATAATGCCCTCTATAGACTATATATTTAGTTCTTTAACTGGAGAAAGCTTGCTTATTTGACTCGAGCTATTAACGTTACACGCAATGCTTAATATGTGCTGTTCCAAATACGCATAGTAGAAAATGAGTAAAAAACTGAAAGACATTCCTACATTGATCAGTGGCATCTTTCTTTCAAAGCCTCCAAAGAACTAGGCTGCATTTCGAAAATCGCATAAGATCTATTTGAGTAATCGAACCTGTTGCAGAAAACGACAGTCGAACTATTTTCCTTTATGTTCTTTCTAATCACACCCGGAAGCGTCTGTTGGCTGTACGAGGCAAATGTGCAAACACAATCCCAATGTCTGATGTTATGTGGTTTTGCACCAGCTATCCCGCACAGCATCCGCATTATACCGCGTCCTTATCGATCTTGTGTGGTACATTAAAGGGTATCGGACAAAAATGCTTTGTGACTTAATACATCATTACAGTTATTCAAGTAAACACATTAAGTCCCTCAAGTATGACATTCACACTTTTACTTAACTATAGTAATAACCGTAAAATCTTCCTAATGAATGTGTAAATGTATTACAGACCGACAGAACTGTATAAGGAAAATGGTAAATATTTCGCGCATCAAAATAACACATTATTGGGTGAGCCATTATTATGTCCAAACTGTAGGTCTACAAAAAAACTAACCTACAAACCTAGCTATCCGCCATAGTCAAGTTTTAACAAAGAATTGCATACGTCAGTTTTCAAGGAAATTCTAGCTGCAAAGCAAAACATCCATCGAAGACTGAGTAAAACATTAACCGTGCAAAACATAATCCCCGAAGTTACAGACTTTCACTCGATGAGGTACAAGCTTGGATATCCAATTAACACCGATTTACATGGGCACACCTTGTACGCAAACAAATAAAACGCAGATCTCCATAAATTAATTTAGAACGATGAGAGAAAAACGTAAATTTCAAAAGCCAAACAAAGTCCAAATGCATATCCTCTATGTAAAGTGAAACCAAACATCGATGTTCACAGATAACCCTGCTACTAACACAGATCTCCATAGAAAATTAAACTACAAACATCTATCTGTCTATTCTAGAAATCGAGTCACGCGTGTAAAAGACCAAAGATCACCGAAATAAATAAAGAGACATTATGGTTACAATAACACAAGTTAATGGAAGGACGGTATCTCGCTGTGACAACGGCAATGCAATCGTCATATGACTGAAGTACACTGTAGCCTTGAAATCGTAATACTAAGAATATTTACAAGTTCAACCCTGTGTATCTTAAGCTTTTTCGGAAAGCATTATTTGAACATCGAGAACGGTGACCTCTAAAACAACTTACATGACTTTTATCCTATTCCCCTACCCCTTTTCTATAGTTTTATATACTAAAAGTATTACTTCGACACACGTCAAAAGAGTAAATCAGGAGTACTTTCCTGTGTTCTTTTATATATTGTCATCGTCAGTAGTCATGCTTATTTTTGTTATTAGAAACATTTAACGTACACGTATAGGATACACCAAAAATAGTTGGGTTTTTACTATATATTATACCGGTCCAGTGTTTTTTAGACGAGATCACAGAGTGCAATTTTATTAATTAATTCCCAAATATTTAGGAAATATCATGTTAATTGTGAGTACAGCAGGTAATTCGTTTTCTCGTGATATCAATTCTGAGGTATAATACACTCTGACTTGTTTCTCAGAAGATTGTCTACAGATCAGTGTCGGGTAGTATAGTATAAGAGAAAACACAGACAAGGAAGACATTCTGGAATAGATAATATATTAAACATTAGACGCAATTACCACTTTGTTGGCAGAAACAAAAGTGATGTATCTGCAGTTGGAATATCTTTTTAGGCCAAAACACTTTAACCCTTTCCTCGGTAAACACAATCAGTGGCAAAAGGACAATGAAAGGCGTCTCAGCGTTAACAGTGGTAGGCATAGCTAAACACGGCATTAATGGGAGACCTTTCAATAACGCATTCCAGACACATTTGATTTGAGGCTTTACTGGTTGTATAATGTTCAGTTATAACTTAGCTCGGTCACTCAACTACAGCAGTTATCTACCCTCATCTGAACGTTGGCATTGACTCGTGACAAGCATTCAGCAGAGAACTAACAACATTACGCGTGGCCATTGGTGCGCGGAAACGAATAAAATTGTTATACCATCTACCGTTGTGTACATGAACGTAATGATTAAGTTAAAGCGGCCAGACACACATGCATAAATAAATACATCAATCACATAATGGATCAATTTAACAACACAATTAGATCGGTAATGTATTGGCACAAAATAAGAGAAACGCAGATCCATTAGCAATATTAAACAAATCGTGTAATTACTGTTCCCTACCAGAATTAAGACAATTCATCTCGTATTAAATATTGATACCTTGAGAGTCACAGAAGAGCACGCAAACCACTGTATAAGAGAAATAAAAAGATCCTGCATAGAAATAAACACAACCACCCGATTCTTGGTTTACGTTCCAAAGGAGAACAATTTACTTAAACCATCGATTTTTAGAATTCTCTTTTCCTCAAACGAGGAACTTTACTCCCGGAAGACAAACATAATGAATAAGCATATTGAAAACATGCGTTAAATCACTAATGGCCTGTGATTTTACCTTACAATCTAGCTTTGGTAATGTTATAGCATACCAGAAATAGGTCGAGTATTTCTGTTCTTTGAAATAATAATAATTCGTGTCATTTAAGGAAATACATTTAGAATATTATGCTGTGCTAAAGTGTCATGGTTAACTGCGGAGAGTCTAAATCTGCCCAGTGCAATCTCGTAGTTTTATTACACCATACAAGATCCGATGGGACTCTAATATGGAGGTGACACACAGACACAAGAAGACCAACTGTAGCACCGGATTCCCATCCGTTTTGTCCGCACATGCCTCGGATGACATGTGAAGTCTGTAGCACCATACGGACTCTGGTGACCACTGCATGTAGCCACAATGCATTTACCCCGGAAATGTTCATCAAGTTACCGAAAACACTGCGATTATACATTGTAGCTCGTTTGTCATTGACTTTAAAACTCTTTATTGGTAGACGTACATCACTGGTGGTATTCCTGAGCAAATATGGTCGAAACGATTTATACAGTCGGATAGTGTATGTTGGATTGCTACCTAAATTTATTTGATATAACAAACCACATATTTTGAGAAATGATTTCGTTGAGTAAAATATATTTGTAACCATATTATAGCTACATAAATTAATAAATAAATATAAAATGCAGATATCCTAGAGGATAAAGCGACGCTTGTTATCACTTTTTTCTTCAATGTCACACGAGTTTTCGTGTGAGTTTATCACACGCGGTATTCCTGTTATTATGTTTATTTAGGCGAGCGATGGTACGCTTGGACTATGTACATGTATATCGAATGCGCACCACGTAAAAGTTGCTGTTTTCCTAAATTTGTGACTGCTGGTGTATGTGATATCCTCAACACTTTGTCCATTGGAAGTGCTGGTCTGACAACGAAGGAAATGGATAGGCGCTGCCCCCAATGAAGGTGCTGACAAGTTTGATGAAAGTCTCATGATCCTATTTATATTTAATGAAATAGCCGTGATTACCTTGCATTATATCCTTCTAAAGATAATATTTGCAACTCAACTCGTAATTATAGTAATTAGAAGTTTCGTTTCGTACACAATGTTTGATTTCAGTCAATCATGTTCAATTATATACATACAATTATATACAGTCTACGCCGATAAGAAATTATACAACTCCAGAAACACTAGGTAATGTGTGGTCGGTAATACCTCGCATACATTTTTATATAACTTCACTTGTGTACGCGAATGAAATGCTGAATGGACCAAATAGCAATCAATAACCCATAACACAATACAAAAAGGTTTAAACACTAATTGATCTTTGGGATTTAGGTACATTTTAACAGAAACGCCTATCCATTACCAACATTAAAGGGAACATCTAGCCTTTCGCTAACGTAGTTTACAGACAATTTACTCCGTATCAAATATTGATGCAGCGAGAGTCCCAGAGGAACCTGTATAGCGTTCTGATAGAGGCAGAGGTAGATGCTGCGTTGAAATAAACACAGCTATCCGATTCCGATATTTTGTTTTTAGACAAAATATAATGACTGGAAACTAGTTTAACTTTGGTGTTTATGCCTTATCGATCGTTGGAATTAAATTTCCATAAAACAAGTACGTTTACTCCCAGAAGAGAGAAACAGAAAGAAATGGCGAATAAAATCCATGCTTTGAATTACAAATGGACAATGGTTTCAGGAGAAACACTATGTCTTATCAAGGGGACCTTGGTTTCTTCACATGTGTATGGTGTATCAACTTCCATAATGCATTTTTGTACCTCGGTTAACCTTATATATCCAGTAAAATACAGCAAATGAAAATGAAAATATAGCAAAGACTGTAAAACTGTTTCAAACGTAAAACTGTTTTAAAAGTAGATTTGGTTACGTTCAGCGCATACCAGACAAAGATTGTTGTTCTAGAAAAACAATAGATTGTGTTATTACAGAGAATATTTTTCTGTGCTAACTCCTTAATAGCTATGAAGAGTGTACGTCTCTCATCTGCGTAGACGCGATGTTTAATTAGATATACGTGATCCGAGCCGACTCCGGTGTACTACTATCCTATCACCTCGAGGCTAAATATACCACCTTAATGAGATTCACATTCGACTTGTCTGCACATTCCTCGCACAAAGTGTCAAAACTGCCTCATTATGCGTGACTGACCCAAGTCAACGCAGGCCTCTATATATTTAAACCGTTCGGGAAGGAGCATTTTCTTCGATGATTGTTCACAGAGTCCCTGTAACACTGTTTTGTTACTTGCTAGCCACATAGGATTAAGTCACTGAGAAAACATTTCGTTACGGATAAGAGCAAAGTCTTTTATTGGCTTGGATGATGTTGTAATTAGTTATTTGTCTATGTAATACAAATATATACGTATTTATCTGTACACGATTTGATCGCTCATTTATTTGATTAATGGGTCACGCCGTACCTGCTATGTCACTATTCAAATTATCTAATGATCATTTCTATTAAAATATTAATATTTTTAAGTAAATGCGTAATTCTTGGCGTTTTCCAGGAAAACTACAATTCGATTTATCATAAACACAAATGTTTGATGTATACAATAAACAATAGCTAAGATCTACTTAAGTTATCGCGAGAGAATTCACAAAATTGATGAATGGTAAACACAAAAGCTTAAACACTTATCTGCTCAGAGTGTGTTCATATAAACGTCAGCACAAAATAACTCCAAACATCGGGAAAAAGCGTACGAGAAGCAAACTTGTACCTGGTGTGTTATATGCCTTCGGTTACACAAAAGAGAATTCACTTTGATGAATTGTAAACCCAAGAGCTCAAACACTTATCTGCTCAGAGTGTGTTCATATAAACGTCTGCACAAAATAACTCCAAACATCGGGAAAAAGCATACGAGAAGCAAACTTGTCAGCTTCAATAAACTTAGAAGTGAAGTAAAGATTATGTTTTATCTTAGTTACTTTTAAAAACTTGCAAACTCTAATCCAATACAGGACCAATATAACATTTTCCCTTGCCATAAAATCGAAGCTAATCTTCTAGCTCAGTCATGTCTTGTGAAAATGTGCCAGCTTTAACCATGGAATTAAAGACAATACACCTGTGTACATTTAATATCACACGGGAATTAGTGTCTTAAAGGCGCCACGAAGGCACTGACCTAAAATGATGTAAATTAATGACAACGTTGGGATAACATTGGCCCACACTCGAGAGTTGACATGATCCACAGCTAACATCTTGGCAATCGATGTATGCTACCAATGCCTAACACATTTGTCAATAGCTTATTGTATAGGTCAGCGTGAAAAAAGTTTGTAATAAAACAACGGATTTTAGACTATCATTTGGCAAGTTTGTGCACTGATCAACTAATGGTGAAGATAGATTCCGTAGATAGTCCTTGAAGTGTTAAACGTCAGTGTGCTAAGCACAGATAGGCCGTGAAACCGACCAACGCTGGTGACGGCTATTCGAGAGTGTATTGCACGAAGAGAATGAAAATGGTTTGATTGTACTCTTCAATTTTGTCTACCCACGCTCAAGTTCTTAAATATCCAGTAGAATGATAATTTCATACTTGTAATGTTTAGTTCTTGGTTCGAGGCATTTACGATTTAATATTAATGAGTTCCATCCCGATGACCAGAAGTACTGTCGATATTTTTTTCTCTAAACTAGGAGTGTGTTTATAAAATTGTTTGTTTGAATGAGTCGGATTTTCTGCCGCACTTAAGGTTGTATTACTCATGTGATGGCGTGTCAGCCCAATCAGAGCCTTAATACACCACAACAAATCGACTTCCCGATGCCCCGTAACTCATAGAGCAACAGCGCGCAGGAGACTCACGTGCACCGAAGGCTTGAGCCAACCCAACCGCTGTATCTACTTGTAGAAGAAGAAATACAGGAGTAACCATTTATACGTTCGATGCAACTGCGCACCGATAGACGATCAGGACTAAAAATGCGACCCTCACACAGGTCTGACGTTTGCGAGCAAATTTCCCATACGGTTTCTGTTTTTAAATACGCAAGTTTATTTCGCTGTCAAAGTACTACGCAAACGCACTTATTGCTGATTATGTCAGTGCTATCCTCACGAAGGACTTAAATACACCAGGTAACAAACAATTTCAATCTTCCGGAAGATAATGCCTAAAGAAGATACGGACTATACGGACACCATACTCACCAAACAATGGAAACGAAATCCTAATGCAAAGTCTACATGAATTAATGCCACAGTTTCACTGACATTACAGCACGTCATATGGGAACATGGCATATAAGATAGGTCCCACGCATATCCTAGGGTCCCGTTGCAGCAACCTAGGCTAAGACCATACTCCCTCAAACTACTCGCTGCGTAAGTCTGAAAAGAATAAAGAAAAACAGTTTTACTGACATTAATCCAGCTTTGGTTGATTTGTAAGGTTTCAAAGCCGCATAACGGCTTATATCAAAAATGTTGAAAACACAAACGTAAATGATGTGAACAAAATAATGTGAATAAAAAATTTGTCGACCAAATTGAAAACAAACTTATTGCAATATATAAATCAAAAATAATCAAACATTCAATTTCAACCACGCTGGTGTTAAAAGAGATAAATCATACTTTTGTTTATACCGTAGCGTACCTAACTCGTATAGAAGTGTCTCTCCAGGCCCATAAACGGATCTTCAATCGACTCCTTCCTATTTATACCTTTTATCAGTATAAGATTAACACCGAACAAGGGATTTTGGAACGGAGAAGGTTGGAATAGATCATATTCTGTGGATTGCTTTACGCCATTATCTGTTGTACAGACGTGTAATATAACATCACTCGTTTTAGTTGTCTTTCCTTGTTGTACTTATTGTTTGCTTTATGTTACTTACAATTAACTTAAATGTGCCAAATATCGTTAATCATCATGCCTTTCGTCCCTTGGTGAAAAATATGCGATGTATCTAAAGTCCTTATGACAAATACCACGATTACCTAAATAACTTAACAGAAATCTTTCCCTATTATCGTTATTTCGTGTATCTATGTGCATTGAATCTTGTACTTCAGATATATCACATTACATAATATTATAATTAATTAGACATTGTTACCTGTGCAATCGTTAAACAGGTTATAAGTAAACATATGGCTTTCTAGAGGCCTCAAAGTTACCAGCTTAAAATGACTTATAAGGTCTACTGATGAGCAAAGCAAAGCCTTGGCGAAATACATATACTTAATAACAGCATAAACAAGGTCTCAAACCGTTGAGGACCTCCGTTATATTCGGATAGATTCCAAGTTTTCATAAGATTACATCGTTTTCATTTCATAAAAAAGTTCTTATTTCTCTGATTGTCGTTTTGTTTCTAACAAAAAAGAGGGCAATGAAGCGAATAATCGTACAGCACTGAACATTGTATCGATTTTTCTAGCAATTAGCCTACCCATGCAATGTTAATCTAATTTCCCAGTGTAAAATTGCATTGAGAAGCGGCATGAAGATTGACAAGGCTCAGCAAGGACCTGTCTCAAATGCTCTCCAATAATAGCCTTTGTCATATCCAATCAAATTACAGAATGACAGCCTGTCAAGACAACAGGCCATATACAGACTCAGTTCATTCTTTACTAATGGTAGCCAATTATTTGCGAATGTACTAAATCCCGTTTCACCACACACTAATTTCTGGACAACGAGGCACCACATGACAGTTCAGATTGGCCAATAGCGTAAGAAAAGATAAATGACGAAGGGAATTCTATTGGCATGTTATCACCGAACGATATTCAACAGTCAAGTGTCTCTTCTTAAGCCTCTCTATCTCCCTTTATAGCTTCATTTGTTTGCTTGCCACTTGAATAGCTATAACCCACTTTCACCACAACTTTACTGATAAGTTCGTTTATTTACTTCTTTGACTAAATGTATTTCAGTTATATAACGATTTTGCGTTACCGGTGTGTGTCGGAAAACCTTGCTGAAACATGGTATAAAACACTCAGCGTTTTCATGTACTATAGACACATAAACTTTATACAATTAATGGCCAAAAACTTAAGCCATTGCTACTAGAATAAAAACATCTTCATTTCAGTCTTGGTAGTGTTTGACAAAAATATGTGAAACAATAAGTCACACAGTGGGATTTCACTCCATTTAAAATGAAAAGGTTGTAAATATATAAATAAAAAACACTAGAGTAATAAATCCTTTCACAACCGCATGGGCGTCAAATCACTGTAATCATCCCAATCCAATGTCAGTTTCTGTGGGTTATTTTTGAAAACAAAAGATATCAATGAAAATTGTCCATAGTAGTCGAATGGCTGCAGGGTAGTTCTATAGATACGGTATAATCTGCTCCAACTTAATGGGCGTCTAATAATACGCAACACAAGCCACCAATTTTTAACAAGTCGCAACTTCTGACATCCACATGAACATTTAAAACAGATTAAATGCACTGCTGAAGTATTGGATATCCAGTGGAAGTATTGATAAATCTGGCAGCTACATAACTATCCAGTTAATTCGAACTTTCACAATTATTTTTACACCAGCGTAAGTCATTTAAAAAAGGCTAACTTTCGTTTGCCTTGATAAATACTTAAATACCATTTCATGTTGTTCAACTAAGGATCTAGAATTATGCTAGCAACTACATGTATATTTGCACTGTATACAAATTTCGAATAATAGGAAACATCAAAATGCAAATACTTATTCATCGGAGGCTGTTGAACTTCTCACTCTAGACCCACTCTCATTAGATACGTGCTTTGAAATATCATTCTTTGGAGTTGTCATCATCCCGCAAATCCTTAGAACTTCTCATTATAGACCCACTCTCATTAGATACGTGCTTTGAAATATCATTCTTTGGAGTTGTCATCATCCCGCAAATCCTTAGTATAACTACTCTTTCGTCACATTATCAGCATCTCAACGGCGCCCACTCTCCTTCTCGATAGTGGTAAAAATTAGGAAGCGGAAATAATATTCCCACTGTGGCAAATTCTCCCTTGTTTCGGCGTTACTTTCCGCTCGACGGAATGTTGATAACTCTCTAAGACAATACCGGGTGATAATGATCCTGGAGCAGGGTAGCTGATTGGGCAGATAGCTTCGTTGAATGGGATTTCGTCGATTGGTTCTTTACATTACTAGACTTTACAAAAGGCCAGGTCAAATTGCGAGCAGTAAATATGTATTTTTTATATAAATGTATATACTAGTATATGTATACACTACTACACATGTCTAACTGTGGCTCGGACAGTTTAAACACATTTAAAAATAACCTTCTGTAATTCCATATAAAATATTGAAGAAAAAATCGCACAATTTCAAATCTGCTTAACGAATGGAAGTCGTCACAGAAGGCACTTCTCTCAATGCAAAATATTTAAAAAAAAAACATATAAATGTATGTATATACGAACAAGACCACATGGCTAACTCTCTAAGCTAAGAAAGGACTATTTCATTCAGATTAACTGTCATCATTGTTGTAAAATATGCATAGCGTACTAAGATAATAGACAGACATTGGAGCCGTCACCATAGCATAGTAATGAAAGGTATATCTGAACAATTCATTGCCAACTAAAATCGCTTTGATGACTGTGGTTGGCATTTGACAAAAGGCGGTTTAGACTTACCGTGATAATCCTCGAGGCCATGTTAGCTATAACCAATAATAGAGCACATATATGTTTAACAAATATTCTGTTAGGGACCATTCCGCCTGTCAACTGAGTCCCAGGCTGTAACTACTACCAACAGCAATTATCTTTTTCCCCGTCAAGCCTTAATCTATGGACTTCGATTGTTGTGCCAGACCTAACGACAGAGGCGGCAATTTCAGAGAAATATTAGCTCCATCTAAATCGACGTAAAGGTTCCCTCGTAGCGACCAAGTGATTTTATCAGAAAACATCAGCAGTCCTGTTGCCATAGAAGGGCATTGCACGCCAGAGCATGTCATCTCATTTCTGCTGTAATCAAACGTGGCGGATACAGACGGAACGATAACGGCTAAGAGCCTGATGAAAACTCACTGTACAGTTTACACGACAACAAATGACAGTGACTCCCTAGAGATCTTACATCAGATTTCTTCCTCATTTTAAACGAAACTCCTAAGAAACCCGATTTTGGCCCGTAAGTCCCATCAAATATGTTAAATCCCTGCCTGGTATGCGGCCTTGTGTTTCTTGGCCAGTAATAGCCAAATGTCGCCTGGCCTTTGCACGTGATTAACTTATAATGTAGCTGTCTGATGAATCGAAATTTCCATTTGGAGAAGCAGCCTTGCATGGCATTAGGATTCCTGCCGCCTAAGAGCACGATACACACCGTGCCTTTAATGGAGAAGGTCGACCAGCGTCGGTTCACTTGGCTGTTTTAATATCCCTACTCTAAGGTTCGGTTTTGTGAGGTAAAATCCCATGACAAGCAAACAGTAATGAACGTTTACTCAGGAAAAGCAGAGTCCTGGGAAGTAGAGTCTCTTAGCGCTCTTGAAGTTCTCTCTCGACTGTACCCAACCCGAGCAAAGATTAATGGCTTCTATTCACACTAGCGACACGTCCAATCAAACGTCCAAGGAATCAAAGCTCTGTGTCAACACCATTAGCTCAGATCAGTAGAGATTCTTTTTCATCGACTATGCCAATGTATTTCAGTATTCACGCAGCACATCGAAATGATCAGAGAGCATTGCAAACCGCCCGAGATCACGTATGTGGCTTCCATGCTCTTTCATTGAGAGTAACTTCAATTAAAAAGTCATTAAGAGGGAATCAACAAAGTGCACAGTTTTTAACAACCATAAACGCCGTAGCAAAGCAATCTGGAAATTCTCCCGTGGGGCTGTTTCATTATTTTACTTCCACTATAAAATAAATTCCAATAACATTTCTTATAAGACATCTTTTATAGTCGAAGTAAAGAAGCAAAAAAGCATTTTTCTTCCGAGAATTCGATTATCTATCCTCTTAGTCACAAATACATTTAGAAAGTACGTTTGGGTGGTAAGCAGGTCAACTGTGAGCCTACAACGATGTGAATGCTTGCCAAACGATTCTCTCGATTTGGTTTTAATAACGGTATAATAAAAAAGTCATTAGTTCAAATTTATTGTTTAATTGCGGAAAAGATTTTCGATTCTTATGAGATTTTAAGAGACAATAACAGTGTGCCTATACGTGTTTAAGTGTAAGGCTGGACGTGAACACTGTCGAACAATAGAGCCTTGTTAGAGTACATTTTGCGTTTATACTCTACTCTGTTCCTTGTCTATTGCTGACCTACCTAATTCAAATCGGTAATAGATGAAGCCCAATGATCAATTTAAAGAAGCATAATTGGCCCCTGGGAATCCTGTTGACATCTGCATTATAAATGGTAAATGTAAACGTTGAAATTTGTGTACGTAAGTTAATTGTCAGTAAATATGTACATGTTTGGAATAATGCAAATAGACTTATATATATGCAATATAACGGTCCTGAAAATGGAAACATCAAGTATCCCAACATTCTCGGACAGTTCTTGTATATCCATGTCATAAAATCTATTCCGGGTACAGTGAAGGGGGTTCCGCTCAACCACGGAGACACTTGTAGCCTTTGTCAAAATACTTTGTAGTGTGTATCCCAGGAGAAATTCAATAGCTTAACCATTGCGAAAGTCAGAAAGTGCTACGTACAATCGGTCTTGTATTCCCAACAATCGGATTACACGGGAAAAAACATTGTATATTCAAATCAGATTAGAGTCGGACGGTAGAGTTCCAGAAAACCTCTCTGATCTCTTGTCTTGCATAGTAAAGCTTTCTTTCTGTCGATAAATTGGATTAAATAGAACACGTAACATTTTTTTTTATAATATCCAGAGCAGAAAGAAATAGGTTGACGAAGCATCACATGGCGCTACTCAATCTTATCCAAGACAAACAAATGTTTTACGGTTGATTTACATTCAAGTGTCTTGCAAAGCCCATTCTATGAGAGAGCTTTATCTAATTGAATTTAGGGCTTTGCGGGTTGCATTTTTTATTGAGCGATCCAGCAAACACAATCAAGCTCTCAAATCTGTTAAACATCACCGACGTTTTCTGATTCTCATAAAATGAGATGTCCAGCAAACCTTCTTGGCTATGTACACAAGCCACATCGTATCACACAACACATACAACGGATAAGTTTTAATAAATATAGTTACACCAACAATTTTGTGAACTCAAAAATAAATCCAACTATTTGTTTTGTTCCAACATGCAGATCTGAACCTAGAAAATACAGCGAATCAAATCGGACACATTGGGTTACTAATTACTCGTTAATTAGATCATGTGAGTAAGTAAGATAGATCCAATGTATTTATGTTAGATTGCTGACGCAAGGTCCCTCCCATATCAATGCTCAATGTTGGATTAAACCATTCAAAATAAAGGCACAAGTTTTACGAGGGAAAGGACCCAAGATTATTTGTTTCTTTGTTTGAGTTGGGTTTTACGCAGTTTATTTAATGTTATTTAACTCATATGACGGCGTGCCAGCTCAGAGGTTGGAGAACCAGCCCTACACGACACTGACAAAACACAACATTTATAGGACGCAAAACAGGACACAACAACAAATTAGTTCCTTGATATTCTCAGCTCACAGAGCCCTAGGGCACAAAGAGCTGCAATCCAACCACCCGAAACGTCTAAAGAGAAAACCGTCCGTTACAGATATTTTAGCTTAGCCGATTGGAGATTTGAACCCATTACACACATTAAAAAGATGTATTTACGTCGGCCCTACCGTTTTGGGGTATAGAATCCAAGTTTTGTTATTGTTAATAAACCACTTCGATCGTTCTCAAGCTAACCTGGAGAAAGAAAATGATTTGCTGTATTTACATTTACTTTATTCAATTTCAAAACACATCTATCTGTTGCTTTCGCTCAGAAATGTTTTATTGACGAGCTGGAAAAATACTGTATAGATACTGCAAAAAGAACCTGCATTCAGTGATCAGGGCAGTCAACAGTGGCTTCGTCCGAGGTGTTCTCATATTTTTTTGTTTAAGATGCGACATTGAAACGCCGCGACTTCTAAAGTGAGCCTGCAAACAAAATAAATACATTAATTGCGTATAAAACCATCATCGATACCTGGGTCATAGCCTACAGCATTATTTTCTTCGTTATACATGTAACAAGAAGCTTGATTCAAATAACAGCAGCGCAAAAAGCTGTGTTGTAGCAAATCGATGACAATACTTGTCGATTTTTCCCGTTTTGCGTCTCCATTTCAATGTTAAGGCGGAGATACATTAAAAGTGCATAATCCATTTAGTTTTCTTTAGAAATGGATGGAAATTCCATAGATTGTTAAAATATTTTTGAGATGATGTAAATTTCTCTGTGGCGCTGTACGCCAATTAGGCATTATATATACTAGTTGGCCATATGAGATAACTTGTGTTCGAGGCAGCTAGAGAGATGTCAAATTTTCTATATATTTTCTGAAAGAGAACGGACAGTGCTAGCAGGTATATTGCATCTCCGTTGATCTAGGACCCTACAGCATGTTGTGCTGGGTCAATCGAACCCTTTATTAATCAACGCTGGTGACGGCCCCAGTGAAGCGAAAACCATTGAGTACTACAAACAACCTTTATTGGCTTTCCACAGTCAGATTTTATAGCCAGACATTATAGAAATGTTACGAATTCGCCGACTCAAGCATACATTAGCAGATTGTCTGGAGTTTCGCCTGCCAGGAATTTGAAGCTTTATGGTCGTGTTCGCAAATAACATGAGGGGCGTTATTCGATTATATAAGACAGAAATGTTGGAGGGCAAGGTTATTGCTTGTCGATGAGGTTTCGGACAAACGAGGGTTATAACCATGACGTGTTTCTGTGAACAAAGTGGGCCTTATTGGATTATCTCAGAATGACACGACATATAACAGTGTTATTATTTCCCCATAAACCATTAAACAGGGCACAACACAAATCCATAATTCACACAGTTCGGTTATTAACTGGTCTCCAGTCATCTAATGCATCAGCATCATCACGAATCGGTCCGATGAGAGGTGTATGGACGAATCAAATAATGTTGGTCCGTGAATGTGGATTATCACTTACAAAACGAAAACCAAACAAAAACGATAACTTTATACAAACGTGGACGACAACAACACATTGTAGAATGCATGTATTAAATAAAATGTATGTTTACTTTCTCACTCACTTCCTTAAGGGAATCGACTATGCTAAATGTTTACGGTTGTTGAACATTTCACTATCCTGTTTTCATACATTGGGTTTTGATCATGACATAATGGAATTTATGTTGATGTGAACTTGTACATGTTAGGGCATGATATGCATGCTGTATCAAAACGAGACTCTTCAGAGTGTGTATCTGAGGTTTTGTCAATGCATGCTCTCCGAGGATTACCAGCCATTGCCTTGTTAAATATTAGAGAGATGTATGTGTATTGATGTTACGATCCAATAAAGAAATGTCGATTCCGTAAACTAACACTGCCTTCTTATCTTCGTCACTCGGCGCTACTTTGTCCACTACGGATAAGTAGTCTTCCTGTTCTCCTACCTGGACGGACTCGCACATCCAGGTTGTGTAAAACAAGCCTGATCACCCGTGCGTGACCTGATCGCCAGTCAACGTTAACACAATCTAGAAGGGTGATCGAAAAGTTTACAACATGTTCTCTTCGTTTCCCTTTTGTACGTGACTTATAAAGCGAGTTAATCAGAAAATACTTGACATAGACGTGAATGACTCTAACATACATTCTGTTTGTTCCCCTTTGTTTATCACTTATACAGCGAGTTCCTCCGAAAATACTTGATATACATGTAGACATGGCACACATTGTCTTTGTTTCAAGTTTGCATTTAATAGGATAAATTGTATGCATTATTTTCAAATGAAACACATACTATATCTTATTTAAGAGCTTGAAAAGTTTGAAGTGACATCTAATGATTTTCTTTTCTCAAATAGTCCTGAAACGAAACAAATATGTGTGGGAATTTCTCCCTGTGGGTGTTTGATTATCTTAATTATCAGTTTAAACATATTTTTATTTTCCGTAACAAAATTAACATTGTTTAATGAATTTTTGAAAAACAATTATATCGGTATCCTTACAAATTTGTGCAAACATTTTGCGAGCGTATAACAGTTTTGTTCAAGGCAGTAATAGGGAAAGATAAGGGGTCGTTTTTATGAAGAAATATCAAACAGTCTTTTGTTAAACTTTTTGGTATACTTAACTAATAAATGCAGTTATTTGATATTTCC
Source organism: Katharina tunicata (assembly GCA_032466195.1). Classification (NCBI taxonomy): domain Eukaryota; kingdom Metazoa; phylum Mollusca; class Polyplacophora; order Chitonida; family Mopaliidae; genus Katharina; species Katharina tunicata. The sequence continues at coordinate 32,772 of JAVFBZ010188195.1, forward strand.
TCACATTAGGAAGTTATCCGTTAACACAATGAATGTAAGCTGTTGACAAAAGCAAAGCAGACCCGATAGATAATTTACTGTTTCACAAGAGTCAAAATGAGCCGAGATAAAACACATGAAGTCGTCTCGGGTAGAATAATGATAAGTAAACATGGTAAAAAGTCAAGAACAGCAATACTCTGGAAGAGTAGCGTGGTTTGGTTTCATGATTGATTAGAAGTTATGCTGGGTGTAATTTCACTAATATCCCACTACTGCATGCTAAAAAGGCAAAACATCATCATAGCATGTACTTGTTTAGTCAGTAACTTCATTTTGTGAATAGTGGCCGGACAAACAGAGTACTGCGAATGGATAGTAACATTAATGGAGTCTGACCTGCTGCTTACATTGTTATTAAAACTAGATAAGAATTGAACATTGAAATCGAAAGAAAAACATAAATTCTGATCCTGTCATAATAGACAACGGAACTATTTCAGAAGATTTTGTTTTGCTTTGATTATTTCTTTCTCAGAAGAGAATTTAAGTCTCATCAATTGATGTTCAGATAAGGTTAGTTTCTCTTTTGAGTATCTTTCTTCTAACATCCTGAAAACTTCCTCTTGGGAGGTTAACTGGCTAAATCATCACGATGTTTTTGTAAAATCTGTCAGTTCTGTCTTGAGCTTGGAGCACTCATTCTCGTTAGACTGTGCAGCTACTACTGCTTTCAGAAAACCACTCTGATCTCTTGTCTTGCATGGAAAAGCTTTCTTTCTGTCGATAAATTGGATTAAATAGAACACGTAACATTTTTTTGTATAATATCCAGAGGAGAAAGAAATAAGTTGACGAAGCATCACATGGCGCTGAATGTGGATTATCACTCACAAAAATACCAAACAAAAACGATAACGAAAATACTTTATACAAACGTGGACGACGCCAACATATTGTATAATACATGCGTTTATACGCATGTATTAAATAAATTGTATGTTAACTTTTTCACTCACTCCCTTAAGGGAATCGACTATGCTAAATGTTTACGGTTATTGAACATTTCACCATCCTATTTTCATACATTGGGTTTTGATCACGACATAATGGAATTTGTGTTGATGCGAACTTGTACCTGTTAGGACATGATATGCATGCTGTATCAAAACAAGATATGATATATAAAGGTGGAATTCACGACCACTCTTCAGAGTGTGTATCTGAGTTTTTGTCAATGCATGCTCTTCGAGGATTACCAGCCATTGCCTTGTTAAATATTAGAGAGATGTATGTGTATTGATGTTACGGTCCAACAAAGAGATGTCGGTTCGGTAAACTAACACTGCCTTCCTATCTTCGTCACTTGGGGTTAATTTGGCCCACAATTGATAATTTGTCATCCTGTTCTCCTACCAGGACGGACTCCCACATCCAGGTTGTGTAAAACAAGCCTGATCACCCTTGACCTTCGGCCGATCACCGTTAACAAAATCTAGAAGGGTGATCGAAAAGTATACAACATGTTCTCTTCGTTTTCCCTTTATTTGTGAGTTATAAAGCGAGTTAATAAGAAAATACTTGACATAGACGTGAACTACTCCAACATACATTCTCTTT
>JAVFBZ010188196.1:0-14765 GCA_032466195.1 Katharina tunicata
ATGGAGATATGAGATAGGCAGGATCATGTTGCCCGCTCAAAAAAGTTGACAAACGTATGATTAAATGCTGATCGAGTCTTGGGATGATATACCATCGACACTGCACATGATTGTCACACGTGCTGAATGCGTAATCGAACAATTGAACACAGTCAAGGCATGCTTGTCTATGTGTGTACGGTTGTAAACATAAATATTTTCGCTAAGGATACATAGTTTTTGTGTTCGGCGCATTTTGTGATTATAATGTTTCATTAATTGTTCGTCTATGACATTTATAAACACGTGTTATTCAACAGGACCTGGCATCCTCAACCGTTATCTAAACCCCAAACTACTTTATAATGTAATATTTCAGCTGAAATTTGTTTCCATAAATTGGGTTTTGAACAAATCATATGTTTAATTTTTTTATAAATATCATGCAAACTGAACTTGATATAGCGTCTGAACACTAGATTGTATTCCTATATTTGAACAACTTTTTATTTATTTGATTGATCCTTAACTTCGAACTCACATAATAACTCTGCTTCAATGGTGTCTGAAAGAAAACCTGATGGAAACCACGAAAAAGAAATACTGCGCGGTATTCAAAAACCACCGGGTAAATTATAAAAAAAAGCATTAATTCAAAACTAAATAACCAATTATGGTTTTGACACAATTTCAATAAACTTTCAAATTTTCAAACAAGCAGATTTGACCATGATGCAGACATAATTGGTTCTGTATTAAGATATAATTTCTCTATTTTACACTAACATTGCTAAAGTAAGGTCTGTTTTGATAGATATGTGATGGAGTGGTTATATGTTTTTGTGAAACTTGACTCCAGTCACAGCTGTTGTGCCAGACTGGTGAATTGAAATAATAGACTCAAATCTTATGCAACGCAAATTAGACACCAGCAAAGTAAAATGAAACCATTTAGACGTATTATGATACAATCAGCATATCAGATTTCTAGGGTTTGTGGGCGTTTTGTCGTTATTTGTTCTAAAAGGCCGTCTGCTGAAAAAGTGTTTTTCATTACGTTTTCATTTTATGTAATGAACATGGGTCATTGACACGAAGCACGGTTGTTAACCCAAATACACTTGTTATCTGTTATCTGCTTTCGTTAAATGCCTGGTGCGTTTATAAGTATTAAATCTTGATTTGGTGCATTTTGCGAAATGAATATATACACCTTTGCCAACCCTGGAATATTTTAGCTATAATTTATTTCTTCGCCAAGATGTAAGCCACATTTAATATTCCACTATCATTGGTTATTTTCTTAAATGTTAGAGACAGAATAGCCTGCTTGCCTTCGGACATGCATCAGGACTCCAGCCCGAAACTCGGGACTCTCGCTAGCAAGACCAGCTCTATTACCGCCTGAGCTACAGATGATGGCCTGAGAACAAACATGAATTGCCGTAAAGGTAAAGGTTATGAGTCTTTCATTACTGGAAGCAATGACACAGGCATACGAAAGTCTTTCTTTGTCTAGATATAACCTAGACATAAGTATATTTAGGATGTTATTCCATTGTTTATATACTAACAATGGGTGGTAATATTGCTTAATAAAACCGAAGTATATTATATACACCAACATGACTTCCTCGTTCGCCGTTTCTCTTATTCTTTATCACTAAAAACTGATAGGTTAAACTACTGACGCTTATACAAGTATAGCTTGTAACAGTGAACAGTGTTTATTTAGATTTATTCCTTTGTTTGGCTTTGCATTTGTCATTGAACTGAAGTTGGGTTATTTTTTTTCTGAAGTTAGTTATCCGGTTCACTGTGACTTCCCTTAAACTGTGTTGTATTTTGGGTATAAAACTTGATTACTTTATCAAATGCTCTAATCCCTGGGTTATCTGTGCCACTCAACTTCAATTGTATTTCACGCTCTTGTCACAATATGTTTGTGGTGTTTGGCTGCTAAAACTAATATGTCAATTCTTTAACCCCAAAGAGGCCTTCAGTTTTGCCGAAAATCCATTCCCAAACAGACGATAATGTCTGCCAGATGACTGCATGCTGCTACCCAGAACCATTCTTCTTAGAATTTCGTTGGTATATAATATATAAATCAGTATTTTTCAAGAGAACCATTTTTGGTAAACAAAAGTGTCTATTGACAGATCGCTGCTGCAATATGCCTGCAAATTGGTTTTCCAGGGCTGATCTTCCTATATTACGCTAAGTCAGTGATGATATTGCAATTACTTGCATGCTGTCTACATTGATATAAGACCATAACATATATATATCAATCTAATTATCTCGTGATAAATATATCCGTAATTGATGAGTTCATACTGGATATTTTGCCCAGAGAAAAATTTAGATAAATGAGGGCAATAGTTTGGCTATATGCTTGATACTAAACTATCGGATTGAAGATTTATCTTCCTTCGCCACTGAATATATTTGGGGTAATTCATCAATGTCATTCCTTTGGCTAACAAATTGATAGATACATTATTTCACTGCTGTTGTGTTTTCTACTGTTTTTATCATAACTGACAAACATGAGACATTATTAATGTGATCTTGCTGATGTGCCTGTTCTGTCTCTGCCAGTCCAAACGGGACTGATTTACTCTATGACGACGCATATTTCACAAGTTATTCCATACTAGACTAACTAGACTTAAGACTTTTTTTAAAATTAAAAATTATTTTTGTTGACACGATACATTCGGACACTGCCTGGGCTATCTTAACTTGGTTGACGTTAAGCACAAGAAGACTATGTACCGTAAAATTACTTACACCAAGTGGTTGAACTTTACTCTGTAATATATGTATCGGATTAGCAAATTTATTGCAAAATACCAAAAAAAATGTGCGGCATGTTCTTCGACGGGTGTCACAAAGACCTGAGGGATGCACATTTATTTTGAAAAGGGACGAATTCAATGGACATATATCTACAGAACAAAACATCAGTTTTACGACTGCACAATTGAATGAAATTAAGGACTAATTATGAACAATTATGAAGAAAATGTTGCAATCCACGGTATAATCGACCGCCAACTGTCATGCCACAAGGGCCAAATATAATCTTTACAAGAAGTCAATATATCATTTCCTTTACCAACCGATCCGCTTCTTCATTGCCAGGTTTACCCACATGAGACGGCAACCAATATATGATATCCTGATATGTGTTCGGCATTCTTGTAACAGTTCATTCGTCTCCAAGCGAAGAAATTGATCTCCGAATGAGTTTATGAAACAATGGAAACATTGAAAACTCTTTTTTTTTGCTGATCGATTACCGTTTATATGTTTACTTCTAGTTTACATTTATGGTAACGCGGTACGTCTTAAAAATACATTTATGGTAACGCGGTACGTCTTAAAAATAAACATACTTTATTTTCTGTTTGGAATTCAAAGTCTGTTACTCCGTGTTAATACTACATGGGTTGGTTTCAGTTTGTGTGCCCGATATGTTAGCCAAAAACACAAAACGACCGACTTATTAAGACTATGCCAGGAAAGATGGGTCGTGTTATTCGAGCAACACTTTTCATTCGTTAGCGCGCGTTACAGTGTGATATACAGATACGTTCGAGTAAGACCCGATATTATCTTAAGATAAGTGAGTACCACCAATCTGATGTGATTAATTGCCCGGAGAAACATTGCAATAATTTGGAGATACACTAAAACAGGCAACTTCCATCAGATTTTTATCAGTGGATTAATTTATTCACATTGTTGTAAATATTCGTTTGACGTAATATAAATTCATTTATTAAAAGCAATTTTGATAAGCGGGACAAAATTAACAAATGGATCATTTGTTTGTATTAAGTTTTATAACAATCGACAGTCAATGTTTAATGTTACTTCTGACCTTTCTAAAACATATCGAATATTCCATTTTCTGTTTGTGTCTTCGTGTGGACTACATGTAGCTCTTATACCAATAGTAAGAAATATGCTAGCCAGTGTGGAGTGTAATTTAAAACCGTTAATACAGGGCAATGCCGAGCAGATCACGTAAATCTTAAATGAATCGACATCGGTACAGTTACAGAGTTAGAATGGACAATCAATAGGGCGGACTTCGGAGGAGAAGAAAAAAGTCAAATTCTGAAACACGTTTCTCAAGTTAATCGTGATAGTTCTACCTATTGTACATCATACAGACTGGTAGAACAACAGATGGTTAGCAATATTGAAAAGTCTTTCGTCTGGACCATTATATTTTGATATGTTCCTACCAAAAGTAGTATGCTAAGTATGCCAAATATCATTACATTTGTTGATTCTATTCACATTGCCAAAGTGTGTACGCGTTTATATATCCCCAACAATTGTTCCATGTGGCAAGGTTTCCAGTGGCTTCCGATGGATTCCTCCGTCGTGATTATAAAGTGATTTGAATATGTATATTTTTACGAAATAAACGTAGAACAACGTCTAAGACAACAGTGCCAAACAAGTCCTACCAATAGCTTATATGATAAAGATGTATCTGTTCAGTCTCTTTACAATCGATAGAAACGTTTATCAGCGTCATTCCTGTGACAAGCATATTGATAGATAAAATATTTCTTGGTGGATTTGTTTCGAATTCCAAATTGCCATCTTGTTATTTGCCATAAATGGCAAAAGAAGACAAGTTAATTAGTATCATCGTGTCAATATCTATCTCAATCCTCACCAGGTGGGAAATCTATATGGGTCTATTTTGGAACGGGCACCTCCAGCTTTATTTGTAAGTTTGCCATCATTTTTTGACAAACAAACGCTATGGTGTTGGACCACAGTATGGGTAAAGTCACAGTATTTAGTTCGAAAATTAAATATCCTCAACCGGCTAATTTCGTTGAATGTAGCAAAATACTCGCCGAAAAAATAGAACGACCCACATAGAACACGACACCCCAAAATAATTACATGCTGACCATTATAGACCATCTGAAAAATTAACTTATTTCTTTATTTGATCGGTCATTGGCGTCGTACTCAAGGGTATTTCACTTTTATGACGATTTGGTGGAAAACCTCGAAGAAATCTCACACAAACCGCTCCCTGATCTTCGCAGCAACCGGAAAAATACATTTGTGTACGCATATGTATATCGACTCAAAATTCAAACGCTTAACCAACCGATCCATGTGAAGAGCTGGACATCTGCTGGACATTTGCTTAGGATATTGACCTTAATTGAACAATTGTAGTTTAATAAAAGGCGTTCAACGCTGAAACACTTTAACAAAATGCAATCTGTCCTGCTCGTTTTGACCAAAAGCTTTTCCCCTATGTTTCTATTCAGGAATACTGAGCAAAAGTGATAATGGCGACAACCCGTGACCAGTAACTGTTCATTAAATTTCTAATGACATGATCGAATTACAACTCGAAAAATATATACAATCCATGATACATCACTTTAATTAGAGAAACAATTACAAACTATTTTTTATGTGAATATATGTCTGGGCGTTCTTTATTGTTTACATTCAGTGGGATGATAATCGATGGATCATGTTTAATGTAAGTGCTAATGTTTTAAGACCTAATAAAATGTAGTCAATTCGGCACGTGGTTTTTGTTTTCCGTCTGGAAATTTCAATTGCAGGAAAATTGGTGGCCGGTTCGTACAGAAATTGCAACTTTTAATACGTAGTTCTGTCGAGCAGATCACGTAAATGTTAAACAAACATTTAGAAGTAGTGCTAAATTGGAATCCTGGCAGAAGAATAGAAAGTTAATTAGACAGAACAATAACTACCGGTACCTACATTCATTAGATGGGTTTCTCCGGACCAAGCCAATGAGTTGACTAGTTTTGCCAGTTTCATTTAGTCCATCGTGATAGCTGAAATGTTTGAGAAACACCTGGGTTAGATGATTATAAATCAGGTGACATCAGACCATTTCGTCAAAGCTAAACAATTGTTTTCAGATTTGTTCTTACTCTTTATCAATCGAACGTTTTGTTTTGAACTACTAACTGTTGATTGTGGATTCTACACATACAATTCAAATATCTAACTCCTTAATGATACCGTCAATGGCCTTTGAATATAAATTAAAGTTGTATCTAGTCCGTCGGATTGCGGATATATCTGTTCAATTTAATAATTACTGATGGGATAATTCGTCCACGTCATGTGATAAACGTATTGATTGATCGCTATCCGGCTATGTGCCATCAGTGCAACTTGTGACAGATTTACGACAATCGCCTTGTCGATCTGTCTCGATGGTCTTGGGAATGTTGCGAACTTCACGAACGAGGAAACAAACATGCCAGTTGTTCCATAGATCAGTTTCTAGAAGTAATAAATCAAGGAAACTCCGAATAAAGGAAGTCGTGTTAGTACAGATAATATATTTCGTCTTTATTCTACCTTCATCAGCTAAACACAATCTAAGGACACTCTTTTTGGAAAAACACAGTCTAGGGTATATCTAGTTTTTTGTGGTCATATTTAAATCTTTTAAAAATGAATTGGCAGCCAAGATTAAATTAAATTGGCATAGAAGTCAGCTACAGATAGTAGACGATAATTACACATATTATATTTTGTTTGTCTTAAAGGTATTATAGCGCAGAATTTCGGCCAAAAATTGATTGAAACGAATTAAACCCGGGTTTCTATATTTTCTAGTATGGCCCAAAGATTAAGCTTTCATAAAATATCATCCTCGAGAAAGTGCTATATACCGTATTAAATAAAAATAAAGTTTGTAAAATCTATAATGCGACCCGCGTTATAGATTTTACAAATGTTATCCCCGCATTATAGATTTTACAAACTTTATTATTATTAGGCCATACTAGAAAAATATAGAAACCCCGGTTTAATTCGTTTCAGTCGATTTTGACTGAAATTCTGCAGTATAATACCTTCACGTGGTTTCAAGATTGCTAAACAAATACATATAACATATATATACTTCAGTTCGATTCACGAGTGTACTGAATCATGTGACCTAAAAAAAAATTGATTTTTTGATCCATTGTGCAGTAAGCCGGCATACTGTCCAGGCCATATATAGATATGAAGTGTGCATGTACAAATCTTGCAAACTAGTATTTCATAAATTAATAGAATCATATTTTGTGATAAGGTGAACGTTTCTGTAGACATTAACAGGCGATTAATATCAAACGGCAACATAACCTTCCACTTCCACTTCTTTGTTTGAAATGGATCAAATTAAGATACACTTCACTAAATTATGTGTTAATCGATATTTTGTTTATGAAAATGGGTTTACAGTAATATATCAATCCACTTATCTCCTGATATTTTTTGCTAAAGTAAAACTGCTATAAGCGATGACAATGATTTGGCTATAAAACTCGACAATAAGCTCTGTAAGTCTCGTTTGCTTCTGCTTTACTTCCGGGTACATCCTCAGACTGTGGCGCTCTGTTTTGATAAGTGGTCTTTCAGAATGATTTTTCTATTGCTTTTCCTTCAGTGAATGGAACGGCCGGACCACCTTTTAACCTTTTAACATTGTATGTTATATCTAAATAAAAAGAAACATGTACCCGGAATGACAAGAATCTAGTGAAATCACTTCCATCACATGAAGTGATTTACATGCCCTATAAGATGTCTTTTGCTTCAGTGAATGGAACGGGCGGACCACCTTTTTAAACTCCCAATTGTATGTTATATCTAAATAAAAAGAAACATGTACCCGGAATGACAAGAATCTAATGAAATCACTTCCATCACATGAAGTGATTTACATGCCCTATAAGATGTCTTTTGCTTCAGTGAATGGAACGACAGGACCACCTTTTTAACTCCCCATTGTATGTTATATCTAAATAAAAAGAAACATGTACCCGGAATGACAAGAATCTAGTGAAATCACTTCCTTCACATGAAGTGATTTACATGCCCTATAAGATGTCTTTTGCTTCGGTGAATGGAACGGCAGGACCACCTTTTTAACTCCCCATTGTATGTTACATCTAAATAAAAAGAAACATGTACCCGGAATGACAAGAATCTAGTGAAACCACTTCCATCACATGAAGTGATTTACATGCCCTATAAGATGTCCGGTAGAAAATTTATCTCCTTTCACCAGTTAATTTCTGACAAAACCGGTGACATGTTTATTAAGGTCGTGTTCTTCATATGTGCTCGTTGTTCTTGCAGTAGTCCCTCCGTCTCTAAATGAAGTAATTTATCTCTGACTAAGTTTATGAAATAATTGTTACACTAAAAACACATTTTAATAAACATTTATCGATTACCGTTTATTTGTTTAGTCTCGTTTACATGTCTTGTCACTCTAGGATTTAAACAGTTTGTTTTCAGTTTGGAGCTTACCTCCACAAGATAAAGTCTGGACTTACTCGAAGTTATCTGCATATCACACTGTGGTGCGTGATGACGAATGAAAGGCATTACCTGAAAAAACGTGGCCCAACTTTCCTGGCAAAGCCGAAATAAGTTGGGCGTTTTGTGGCTTTGGTAAAATAATATCGGCATTAAGAGCACCCAAAATGAAACCAACCGTGTATCATAAACTTTTCTGAAAGGATTATTTGGCAGTAGCTATGCTATGTTGAGCTAAAAAGCAACTAAACGTGTTTAGAATTGAGGAAACAATACATTTGGTTAGAGATACATTAAACAGGCAACTTCAATCAGATTTTCTTCAGCGGATTAATATAGTCAGTTTTCCCCGTACAATTCACTTATTTGAAAGGAAGTTTAGACGAGCTGGAACAAACTGACAAATGAATCAGATGTTTGTATAACTTTTAATAACAATCGACAGTCCATGTTTACTGTAACGTCTGACCTTCTAAATCCAATTTAGCTCGAGTATTCTACCTAGATTTCTAGCTCTTATATAAATAGTTAGCCAGTGTGGGTAGTAATTCTAAGCTGTTGATATATAACATTGTCGAGCAGATCACGTAAACGTAAAACTGAATCGATATTGGTATAGTTAAAGAGTCAGACTTCAAAATCAAAGAGGCGGACTTCGATGGACAAACAAACGTCCGCTTCAAACACACTTTTCTTAGGTTTACTAGTTAACCGTGATAGTTCAAACCATTGCGGCACATCTGTGTAAGATGACTAGAAGAACAGGTGGTTACAGACGATTGCTATATTGTTTATCGCTTTGTAAATTTCTTTCTTCAGGCCAATAAATTGATGTATGTTCCTGCAAAATATAGCAGTCAAAGTATGCCACACACTTCATTGACGTTGTCGATTCTAGGGAAGATGTATAATCCAATAAGAAGATTTATTCATCCGGATTGTTAAAATTGTGTACGTATAAAGTCCATGTAAAAAATCCAACCTATAGCTTATTTGATCGAAAATGTGTCTGCTCTCTCCAATCATAACCAATGGAATCATTCATCAGTGTTTTTCCTGTTACAGGCATATTGATAGATAGATGATTTCAGGGTTGATGAGTTTCCTACACCGAAATGTTTTTTTATTATTTTATTTTGCACCATAATTTACAAAATGTGACGGGTTATTTAGGATTATCTTGTCAGTCTGTCTAGGTTGTTCCTGGAATATTTGAACAGTTATTCAGCAAGATGTAGATTGGCTCTCAGATTTTAATATTTACCAAATCAAAACACAATAAAGCTGTTGAGGCATATTATGCAAAAAGCTCATTATGGAGGACATAATGTACTATAAGCTCATTATGGAGGACATAATGTACTATACACCACTATGCAGAGCACTGCAACAAATCTTCTGAGCTTAGAGATCACCAGGCCAGAAGAGGTTTCAGCCCCAACCATCCACTTGAAGCTTAGTGAGTACAATAGATAACGCCAACCAGTGATAAGTTTATTACTTATTAATGACGCGCTTTAATGGAAACCCACATGTTTAACTTTTAGCGGAAAAATATACAATGGACTTAGATCGTAGAGTAATGTTTAAAATTAATTCTAAGTAACTCCTATTTTTTTGTCTTCAATCCTCATTAGCATTGTATTGACTATGCCTAGATCTTCAAGGCCATCTGCGAATTGTCACCATGTTTCCAATATTTTTGAAGTAAAGCAAATCGTTCTTCATAATTATCTAATTCGAATATTTTTTTTGATAGTTAGAAATATGACGAGTAACAAATTCATCTATTGACTAGGTTCAGTTGGACGATAATCGATTAATCGTGTTTAATATAACTGCAGGTCTTTTAAACCTGAACAGCTTTAGTTCCTACTGAACGTGGTTTACGTATTCCCTCTGGTATTTTAGTGTAAAACTCCAGCAGAAAATGTGCTGGCCAGATAGGACAGGGATTGCAACATTTAATACGTCGAATTGCACAGTAAATCACGTACACTTTAAATAAGCCTTTAGAAGCAGAGCAAAATTAGATTCCTTAAAGAAGAATAGAAAGTTTATTTTATCCGAGTTTATTCCTTTTTACTGTTGTGACTTTTGGTAAAGACGAGTTAGTTACTTAAATATAAGATAAAAGTCGGAGAGTTTCCTTGAGTTGGTTTTGCGTACAATAGCCTCTGTAACTACACAACGCAACAATAACTAGTTGTCAATTCCATGCACATACTGGATGAAGTCAAATCGACAGGATACTACCATTTAATTAAGAAAACATCATTATAAGAAATGTTTGTTTGTTCTTTTTCAATTTAAGTTTCGTTCTATATCATATAAAGTCGATCAATTATTACCCAGCTGTCAACAATTGTCTCTAATGGAGCATCCAGCTCCCGGTGACATGTGCTTAGATAAAAAGAAAGAACATAAGCTGACAACATAAATGTACCTTAAAACTTTAGAAGGAATATCAATTTATATTGAAAACGCATCAACTGCTTTTCTGTATCTCTACATTATTCTCGTATATATGGGTAGGTTTTTTTTTATTTTGGCAAATACTTAATCTCAAAGGCCACTAAATTATATTTGACTGATTCTAACAGTTTATAACGTAAGTATTATAGAAACGGTCGTTTTGTTTTTCACGCCACTGCGTTAATTATCTTGATTGCCGTATGCGTTCCGCTCTTAAAATACTTATATTTGACGTATATGATACATTACTGACATAGTTCTGCATACCTCGTTATTTACATTTCATCTGGAGACTTTATCTCAGAATGTCACATTTATACAAGTATTCAAGGCGATATTTATTTCAGAAATAATTCACCAGACGATAACATATTTTGTGACAAAGTGAACGTTCGAAACCCGCACATTTTTGGTTAGACAAAATATCGAATATTCAACTCTTGACAAAATATCTGTAACATAATGCAAAATAGTTTTAAAAGTTTGTTTTAAACATAGGTTCATCGAAGCACAGAAAGTGTCCAGAACCATAGGTGTACACTAGCACAGTTTGTTATTGCACAAAATTTCATTTAGTGTGGTGTCGCATAACTACCCTACACTTCTTCCTGAAAAATACGCACAGAATGAAAGAATTTCATTATACTTAATGTGAGGCTTAATACAAGACAATTCTGGTTTATTTGCGGTTTCCCCAAATTAAGTAAAGAAATACAAAATTCTTTGTTTACAGACGGCCCTAAAACCAAAGTATTTGTAATTTGGTTGCATTTGTTGCCGACGCGGCATATTCTCTGGCAGAGTGGTTTTGCTCTCAATTATCTGCATCTTCTGGGTGATTAAGTGGTGAACAAGTAACTGTATGTGGGCAGTGTATCTTAGTGTTTGCGATAATAAGTTTATAGATGCGCAGGAAAACATGTTGGACGTGATGGTGCTAAAAAGCTGAGTCTATGTTAAATATTGTATATTCGAGTTACAAATAATGAAAATATATTCCGAAAAAAGACTGAAAAAAATGTTATTTGCTATCACGCAGCGTTATTTATTCAGGCTTGGCTATAAAGGAACTCAGTAAAATATAGTTATACACAATCGGTAATTTGCAATAAATGTTACAGATGTAACTGTGTCACACTTAAGCGAAATTCCCCGAAACTATAACCCACGTCGAAAAATGCTTTAAACTCCAAGAAAGATTCAAAATTGACAGATGGGTCAAATGCAATTTAGAAAAAAAGAAAATAAACCATTATAATTGACACATGACCAACACAATTTCCACCATTTTCCATTATTTACTGTTGTCAACCACATCACTAATTCCGCAAAAAAGGACGGAATAAGATGGTGTCACGGTATTCTAAAGATAAATCTGTATAAAAACGATAGATTAAAGACATGGTTATACACTTTGTCTAGTTAACGACATGATGCATTGGACTATCTGATCTATCGATCTGCAATTCAGCTGTGACTCTGACCCGGGAATATACAATCAGCATCATTGCTTTTAATATTGCTGCTTTTCCGGTTATAAAAAGTGATGTGAAGCATTAATCTCAGTCATATAGAAACGTGTTAGAAATTTCCAGTTTGTCGATAAGCGTTGTCTCTACAGTTTATGATAAACTGGCAGTCAAAACATTCATCCATCTCAGTAACAGCTTGCCGGTTCAATAGAAGACGGAAACAACCATAGACATTTGTTGAAACAGCTTGCAATTCTAAGAATAAGCCCAGCGAGTACAATATGCAACACAACTGATCGGATCTTGGATGTCTTAACTCTACGAGCAACTGACAACCAATGTTAATGCAGACAACTTACATTAAGGCCGATTCTAAAAAAAGCTGCAAACGACAATGTGTGTTCACCAAATGACAATTCAACGCCCTTTCCAAATTTAATACACGAATCAATATTGGAGATACCACTAATTTAGTACAAGTCAATACGGTGTTCGCTGGTGCCACAAGCTCCCTGATTCGGCTTGCATCAAGGCGTGTTATTTTCTCATTCATATTTATTAGATATACATTTAAAATGTACCTTTGCTACGCGGAAATCAAATTGTATTTTATTGGCATTTATTACGCATAAAATATTTCTGACACAGTATATTAAATTATTATAGCCATTATCGATTCATTTAGCCCTGGGTGTGGCATCACTATTTCTCCATTACATTATTACTATCGACGCGGTAACCGGCGTTATATTGTCTACCATTTGAAGGGTGCCAACACATTTCCGTTGTATAGAGTACCTATTGTATAAATTATCATAGCTTTTTCAATATTCTTGACCTGTATAATCTAACCCATGGATTTAATCTGCGCCCTGGTGTCATAATGGTGGGTGTTGCTTATTTCCCGGCTGCAACAGGAACCTTCTTAATCGATTTGGTTTCCCGGTTTTCCGTTTTGAGAAACTCCTGTATCCCCTGGTCCAATGTTTGGAACTCCCGTTAGTTGTAGCAATGGTCATACGTTTGCAATACAGTAAGCACTGCACGTTATAACATATTTTGAACCAGCCTTTCGTCATATTTTACTTGTCGGGCACGTGTAGTTGAATGTCAAAATCGCTGACACGTACTTTGAGCTGAAGGTCACATTTCGGAGAAAACTTTCCGCTCAACTACTGCACATAAATGGTAATACCAGAAATCTATGACGGAACAAATAATTATCGTTACTTTAGTAGAAACAAATCAGTTATCCCTGACAAACGTATGAGCGTTGCAGTTAGTGACTCAACTGAACACAACACTTTTTTTTGATTTGACCGAGACAAAGCCCATTAAACAAGAAATAAAGCTTGACGGCGAGTGCACGGACCGCAACTTCAGTCTTAACATCATCTCCAAAATTGACCTATATCGATCACCAGATACTGCTCAGAACATATACCGCTACATAATGAGTTATTTGTAAGCAAAGAGCAGTGCAATGGTATGATGTTTACACTCTTCTTTAGATGAGTAAGCATGAGGTGAACAACAGGCCACATAATCACACAGTTCACGCATGTCTCATACCTGTTAAATATAGCTTATTATAAGCCTTCGGCTTTGTTTCTTGTCGAAACCCGATCGTGCAAAGTAAAATGACGAAACTAATAGGGATCATCTAGGCAACTAGTTTGCTGGATATTTAATATCAGACTAAATCAAGTTGCCACGTAAAACAAAAAGCCAACTTCTTCTTAAATAAAACATACAACGAACATTAAATAAACATTCACGAATCATCACAGACACGTTGTGTCCAACACATTCCTACACTATTACATGAGAATAAAAAAAGTCGTTTGTCATTACATCGATGTTACAACATAAATACTTGTATATAACTCGCCGTACATTAGGCATGCAGTAATATATACAAACAATCTCGTAACATTTTTTTTCTTGCATGAATTTTTTATTTTTTTTATATATATTTTCGCATTTTTAAAGTTATCTTGTTATGGCATAACCGGATAGCTTTATGTCCCACCCATACTTTTTTGCTACGTGGTGTGATATACGGCCACTAGTTGTCATTGATAGATCAGATATGTGTGGAAACAATCTGTTCCAAATTAGATCCCTTTGAACAAATCTACAAAGTTGATATCGTTTTGTCTCACATCAGTCAGATATATGAATTTATGGTATATATCAATCACTTAATCTGGTTGACCCCTACTGCAAATGGTTCATAGTATCATCACAACTTTTGCAAGAAGATGGTATCACATCAATCCGGAAGATGCGAGTTTGCGTTTTTGAAAGCTACATTGTCAGAAACCAGAGCAGTTCAAATTGTTTTGTCAGGCACTTTTTGGTATAACTGGTAAATCGTGTATCTTTTCCATCATCGCAGGATAAGATTGATTGTCATTGCTTTGATAAAGCAGATGACAATGGACAGTCGTTTACTCTCTTCTACCACGACATAAT
>JAVFBZ010188207.1:0-14763 GCA_032466195.1 Katharina tunicata
CCCGTTTGGTTTGGCAGGATCTGCCCATTTTTTTCGAATCGCGGGACTAACAGGATTTGACGAGAATTACAACACAACAACTCCCAATTTTGGACGAATTTTGTTGGAATTTAATATCTTTTTGCACGAGATGGTTACCGATTTTGGGCTCAAATGGAAGATGACATAAATCTCGACAGACAGTAGGCGTTTATTCGGTTGCAAGGGCCACACTTTTTTCCAAAAGTGCTGCGAACGAAATACCGTTCGTAGAGACGATAGTTACCTATTAAAGAGTCTTACACTTTAACTCTCCCTTCTATAAAATGTAAAAAATTATTAAATATCATAGGAGAGTCACTTCTGGCACTATTGAAAAGGCTGTTTCTCACCTTCTTAGTATACTATAGACACTGATAAAGATGAGCTATCTAGATTATGCTTCACGGGCCTGTGATCAGAGCTTTTCGCAATTTTTCGAAACGGGACCTTGCTGCATAGTATTAAAAGGTCCAGTTTACGGGGCTAAGCTTTTTTTTTTTTAGCTGTGGCACTATTTTTCCAAGCAGAAAATGCTCGAGCAGACATGAGCAGATGAGAAGGACTGGTCGTGTAAACTGACAGAGCAGTAGTGCCTGTTGAATTAGGCCGTTGGGCGAAACTGTCATTTCAAGCCTTGTAGCTACTCAGCATGGGATATGCAATATTACCAGATTACTTCCACTTCGGCTTCGAGTGCCTGTTGGTCACTGACAAAGACAAGACGAACAAAATGCGCACAAGAAATTAGATGCAAAAAAAAAAAGCTATCTAAGCATAGGCACTCTTTTGACAGGCAATTGAATAAATCAATAAATGGTTTTATTTTTCTCTTGTCTTACCGCAAGTCCTTAAGATTTTCGAGTTTCTGAAACACTTCGATTTCTTTATCGTCCGCCATATTCTTTATTTACATTAGAGTTCTTTTCGCCCCTTCAATGCAGAAGAACTACATCTCGCCAAACGTCGCATTGTCAACATCTTCGATTCTTAGAAGCCCATCATTGCATGTAGAGTGCATTTTATTTATTGGCTGAATTGTGTTTTCTTTTCGAAAATAAATATACACAAATATACTGATAAGCTTGGTATTTATTAGTTATATATACAATAACTAGGCCTACAAGGATTAACGGTACCTTAATGACAGAAATCTGCATCTAAGTATTTATAGAATTAACATGTTATACACCCTATATGGATATAAGGCCTACGTAGTGGACAAATAACCATACAGGGTATTTATTTATATGACAGCGCTGTTTTCCAACAGTAGGCATCGACTCTTAACACAACCATCAAATGTGTATCGTATTCATTTTAGTGTTTTTGCTCTTGGAAAGATAATGCATTCCTCCAGTGCAAAGGATGACAGTATGAATATAATCTGGAAACATACTGCCATTAGCCAGAGGGCAACAACGATACAGAACTCTGCATCCATTGCAAAAGTTCGAGTTTTGACTACAGAAACATTTTATTTAACACATACAGATGTATGTAAGAATGATAGCAGAAGTATACCGATACATCTAATAGCCTACAAAACACAATTATGTGCATAAGAAATTATGTGATTTTGTGTGCTTGGACATACATATATATGCATTCAAACCTTGATGGCAATAGGCGGCGGGAATAACACTCATAACGTTAGTTTGTTCTATCCATCATAAATATATTTTTAAATAGAGACAAACAGGACAGTGCTGGAATGGTGATATCGATGATTACCACCAATCAAATTCCATGTTATATGATCAAAACTAAATAAGCTCAAGAGTCACGAATAATTAAGTAGCACCGAGAGAACAATACGTGTATTTAATAGCAATAAAATAAAATGGGTTATACCCGGTATAACATTATTCACACCAGTACCTATACAGTTAAATACTATTTTTACCTTGTCACAATTTTATATTTTGACTGGAAATGATATTATAACTGCCCGCCTTGGGTCGTGCATCGCGTTTGCTGGATCCTTCGGTGTCGACATTCCAATATTCTATCACAAGCTAAAAAATTTAGAATTGTTTTCATCACATACCGGTCGGTAAATTAAAAGATAAGTTTTAAATCAGAATCAATTAAGGAGTTGAGCAAGACCGTAAACACTGTATGCGAATTGATAGATCTACCAATCCCATCCAGTAACAAATTCTTGTATCGATTAATTGGTGGTATCTAAAGCCGCGGTTACACGGCCAAAAATTGGTGGATCTGAGCTGGCTCTGATCCGGATCAGATTTAGGTTTGGTGTTTTACACAGCAGAAAAAGGTGGACTAACTCTGATCCAGATCAGAATAGTCCGTCTTTTTTGATCCACCAAATTTGATGGGTAAACAATAATTAATGCTCCTCAGTTTAGTTCACCTACAGGTGGCGTTCTTGGAACGCCGTGACGTTTTCTTTGAATGACGTGACGTTTTTCCATTGTGTAGCCGCTCGCTCAAGCTATCTGGCAATGCGCCAAGATTCCCGCGACATTTGCTGGCAGGGCTGTCAAAAGTACCGTGTAACCGCAAACCGTCATTAACTGGCGAACTTAAAAAAAGGAAAAAATAATTTTGCATTGGTGACCTTGCCGGGAGCGTGGGGGTTGTATATATATTCTCCCCCATTCAATGTGATAGTAGCTAGAATGTAATTTCAATGAAACTCTAGTTTGGGATAATATTTACATTACTGTTCGATATCGATATCGCCATATGTTATATAATTACTCCTTGCGGCACAGATTTAAGAACACTTAATTAAATCATTGCGTTTATTTCTTGCTTAGCTTTCTGTTATTTATTGCAGTGTTACGTTTATGTTCTGTTTTCTGAATATCATACGATCTAATCTCAGAATTAAAATGTCGCTTTGTTTTGTAAATTGAAAAAACGCTTGGCGTAGACCTTCCGCATATCCATTCTCATTGTTTAAATCCTGAAGTGATCGGAATAGTTTTGTTTGTTTGATTGTGGTTTTACACAATACTTAACGTTGTTTCACTCATATCACGGCGAGCCAAACAACTCGGTAGAGAAAACCCTCCTATACCATGCTGGCAACAAAGAAGACTTAGCTCAGATAGCACCAGGGCACAAATCCAAAATAAAAAAGAAATATACCCTTCCGTGCAGCGTCAAACACCAATCAATCAAACGTCAACTAGACTAATATGAATTTGTTTTGTCTCCAAACCGGTCCATGGAACTGCTGGCTATTTGAAGTTGAACTATCTCATTCTGCCATAATTGGTTTTTATATCTGCATAAAGAGACATAAGTAGCCTACTGCTAAAAGCTGCCAAAATATTCTCTCCTCCGGGACTTGCTGTTCGTTATTTCAAGTGGATACATGATACTTACTACCCCAGCCCTTGTGTCCATCCGTTATACAGACTCAGAGACCTGATATTTCTAAAATATATATATAGCTATGAAACATAGTTGGGGTGCCCGACTAAATGGGACATGCTTAATAAATGATGTGTAGTCTCTATCATGGACGCAGCCCATTATGTGTTTCTAGCAAATGTATTCATCTTTTCTATTGTTGCGAAGACATCTGCTAACGTGAATGGTGAGTACATAGTGTATGGATTTTTTTTAATAGCCCATGTATATAATGAGACAACAGTTGAAAAAGGAAGTGTGACGAAAGCTTAAATTTTGCATACACCAAGTTAAATCTGTTTTTTTTTTCTCCAGGCTGTACTATCTTCTTTTTTGTAACGAATCCGTTATTTTATCTTCTTTCATCTTTTGTCATGTATATAGGGCCTACAGTTTATTATCTTCTGGTGAATATATAAATTGACGCTACATTTCAAAAGCAAATGATTTCATAGTTGTTTTTTGATATTGTGGAATAAGTAAGGATTAAAAACATTTGTAAAATACAATATGAAAAATCTCCAGGGATGTATGATAAATAAATGCATACCAGGCCTAATTGTGACAAAGGAACTCCAGCTGTTCGACTCGAGCACACAAAATGCTTGATATCCTTTTCTATGTAGGCCTGCAGTGTAGCCCATTTGTTTAAATTTGAATTTGGTCCACGTTGTAAATGCTCAATGTGATTACAAAAAATGGCAATTAAGGCTACTTTGAGGTGCGATACCATTCCTTATTAATGCGTTTGTGTTAATACATCGTAGGCAATCTTCACTGGAACACAGACTTTATCCACAGCAATTTTCTTGCTTCGTCACACGGCGTTTTGACACAGTTGCCTTTGCCTTAATCAAGCCTAGAGAGGTGTTTTGGCGGACATTCATGTACACTGTTTATCTCTGAAATGAAGGCCATCGTGAAACCGATTTGTTCTGGTGTTTATAATTTTGCATTATGTGAATGTATTTGTTGCCAGTTTAGCTAAAGGTATAGTTTCCATCAACTATTAGGCTGGCACGTATTATTGTACATTTTGGACAACTTATTTGACACATCATCGTAGATTTAGGAGACCCAATGTGATACATCATTACACATGATGTAAGAGACTAAATGTGACACATCACTGTGGATTCAGCAGGCGCAGTTTGACACATATTTGTATAGATTCAGGAGGCGCAGTTTGACACATCATTGTATAGATTCAGGAGGCGCAGTTTGACACATCATTGTATATATTCAGGAGGCGCAGTTTGACACATCATTGTATAGATTCAGGAGGCGCAGTTTGACACATCGTTGTATAGATTCAGAAGACGCAGTTTGACACATAATTGTATAGATTCAGGAGGCGCAGTTTGACACATCATTGTATAGATTCAGGAGGCACAGTTTGACACATATTTGTATAGATTCAGGAGGCGCAGTTTGACACATCATTGTATAGATTCAGGAGGCGCTGTTTGACACATCATTGTATAGATTCAGAAGGCGCAGTTTGACACATAATTGTATAGATTCAGGAGGCGCAGTTTGACACATAGTTGAATAGATTCAGCAGGCGCATTTTGACACATCTGTGTAGAGTTAGGAGAACCTGTTTGACGCATCACTGTACCTACATTCAGGAGTCCCATTAATTTAATCTAAATTGAGTTAATCGTCTGCTTTTCTTTGTGGTGGGTTCACAGGTTAATGTTTAATGTTATTCACTGTAGAGAAACCCTGTTCTGTGGATATCTGTGGCGGGATCACGATTAGGTGTCTTGTCTTGATGGTGGCGGGTAGTCCTGGTTTATAAATTTGCTTTTCGATCATGTCCCTCGATTGCTAACAATAAACCTCTTTCCTTTTAGAGAAGCCCTGTGTTGAGGACATCTGTGGCGGGACCACCGTCACACCGTCCTGTCCTGATGGCGGCGGGGTTATTCTGATTCGTAATGTATTAAGACCAGAGAGCTCTCCGGTGTTAGGATCCTGTACCAGAGCTGGTGTGTTCAACCTGTTATCTAAAGTCTGTAACGCAAGACACACTTGTGAACAACACTTGGTTCAACAAATAAGAAACCAGTGCTGCTCAGCGACATCGAGTGTGTCCCCTGTAAACAAACTGGACATAACCTACAATTGTATTAAAGGTAAGTCCATCGACAACCGTCCGTTCTTAAATTCACTTTTTTCGAACACCAAATAACCTACTGAAACACTGATGACTTTCAGGGCTGATCAAGCAAATATTGCAATTCTTTCATTATGAAAAACTATCTGTACATTGCCGCCTTGAAACCCTCGGAAGCCATCGAATGTAGGCCTAAGGCGCACATCATCTCGGACAGTGATACGATCATCGCGATTTTGGCCGAAACTTTTTCACAGCCTTTGGGTCAAACTGCCAATGTAGACAGATTCCACAGTTTCCATTTATTTTACATTCAGGCCATAATTTACTCCTAAACTAAATATTGTGCATTTAAAGCCATATGAAATTCGTTCGATTACCCTATGTTTTCTTACATGTTCATGTCCATACGGCAGTAAATAGGCTTCCGGCGAACAAAATGTACCATTTTGATACATATTCATAGACCTATCACGGCCGAACTAAGTGATGACAGCCAAATAACGAGAAATCACGCGAGGTTTTGCCACTAGGCCTATCAAACTACTTATATTAACCGGACTGGCCAAACCTCGCGTGATTTCTCGTTATTATGCTGTCATCACTAAGCTTGGCCGTGATAGGCGTATGAATAGGCTATGCCTATGTCTCAAAATGATACATTTTGTTCGCCGGAAGTCTTCTTACCGCCGTATGCACAATAAACACATAAGCAAACATGGGGTTAACGAGCGTATCTGTTATGGCTTTAGATGCACAATGTTTAGTTTAGGAGTAAATTATGATTTGAAAGTAAAACGAACGGACACTCTGGAATCGATCTACATTGGCAGTTTTACCCAAAGGCTGTAAACACTTTCAGGCTAAAATGGCTAGGATGATGGATGTGCGTAGTACATTCGATGACTTCCAAGTGGGACCGGTTCAGGTATCAACTCTAACATGGCGACTTCAGTTGGCGGGAGTTTTGTAGTTCACAACTCCAGCTCCCGTGTTTGTCCTTGTTCTTATCAGTCCTAATTTTTATCCTTTTCCAGCCAATACTATATTTGACTTGTGTTCAAGCCATCGCCATCCTGTACCCGACTTCCATCGACATGTCATCAGCCCAAATTTCACCGAGGAGAGTGCCAGACGAGACATTCTCATGCTACCCTTCTGCCAGTGGAGCATCCCCATTCCGAGGGCCAGGATTTTCAGGCTGTCCGTCAATGACTTTTTTATTGGTCCAAGAACGTCTTGTGAAGACGAAACGTCCTTCAGGTTACAGTACATGGATAAGACAGGGCGATACAAACACGTTCCCTCAGCAATATTGTGCAACGCATCGGCGAATAATCTGGAAAGCCAGGGCTTTTCCCGCCAGCCTATTACTCTACCCGAAGGTTCAACCAAGGCTGTGGTTTGGTTCACTCCGATCAGCTATAAAGAGAGACTATGGTTCTCCTACCAGTGTAAGCTTGTAGAAATAGTTTTGAATTATTTTATATTTCTTTTCAATAATATTTATTTAAGATGTTAACTTCATATCACAAGGTAAAAAATCAATTTCTTGCCGGTGCTGAAGAAGTTTATAGGTCAACGTTTTTATATCATTTAAGTATGCTCAAAAGAAAAAAATTGTGAAATTTATCAACCCTACACGTTTAAAATATAAACCCGTTCAGATAACATGCTTCGACTTTATCATGCTATCATGATCTGGTAAGCACATGGTCAATCTCTTGATTATGCAGTTAAGTAATGAGGGTAAAATAAAGCCAAACTATTTATGTATAGCAACATTACTTCCTTATTCGGAGTTTCTCTCACTTTATAAGCTATTCCTGGAATCTGACTTGCAGAATTAATTTTAACCATTCGGTGGCTTTTTCAGTTGTTGCGCCATCTGATATAGACGAGCCGTACAACATGGAGGGTGTTTCAGACTGCGGGGTCAATAAGTACATTCCACCAAGGATAACAACCCCAGTAGGAACATCCTCAATAGAGCCAATGTATGGATTTAACACCACGGCCACCCAATCCACACCAATCTCGTTACATACCACGACAGTGGAAATCGGTTTGTTGTTTATTAATATCTTTAGTGATTAATGAAATTTATGGCGGGTGGTTGGGTGGGAGCCTCCTGGTGCCCTGGTGCTCTCTGAGCCAATGCGCATCAGGAAGCAGATTTGCTGTGGTAATTCTGGTAAGGTTTTTGACATAATTATCGGTTTACATTAAAAAAAAGAAGCAAATCTCTGAAATGGTGGTCGTTTGAACCTTTTCATTATGCGTAAAAATGCTTTGCTGCAAGTAACAGTCGTATAAATCTACTCTTGTCTCCTACATAGGTTTTAATGAATGCACCCAATGATACTTTTCATATAACATTCATATTAATGTATTCACGACTTATCATACGATAACTAAACAAGGAAACAAAAATGTCATAAATAAGGAATATCACGGGGAAATAATTCTAATACCACTATTGACACAAAAGTGTGCCAAACAACAATCTTTTCAGTTAATGTAGGACACTAACAGAAGCTCTGACATCACTCCTTGTTTCTGTAGCTACCACTGTGTCACAAGCCCGGGCCGAGACGGAAATAACCTCTCAGCCGTATCCTGCAGCCCCCGTGACAAAGTCATCCAATATTCTAACAACTCAGTGCAGTGCCAATGTTTTAGGTTAGTACATTAAGATCTATGCAACTTGATTTTTACACTTAAAAAAACTTAACCTTTAAGGCCTGATAGTCCGATTGCGTCATTCCACTTTTTGTCAAACGCAGGAAACGCGCGATATTAATTATTGAAAAGAATATTATACACGCCCGATGGACTGATTTGAGTCGTACTGAATTGCCATTATTGTTCGACCAGAATGACCCTTCAAAATATTAAGCCATCTAAAACTTAATATTTTGTGTTTTAAATCCTCTTGATTTGTTGATTGACAGTAGGTCTTTGCCAATGGAGACAAACTGTCTTTATTGTAGACCAAATACATCCTGTGCATCAAATCAAATATGTTTCAGTGAACTTGCATTTCTATTTTCAAGACTTCTATCTTGACAAATCCGATCGTGTATCCATAACGTCAGAAGACATAACAAACCCGAGTTGATTTGACGTGCTAGTTACGGTTACTTTTGTTTGAATGTTAAAGTTATGGATTGAGCACAATGTACCATCAAATAATTTGTAATTCAAACCACCTCGTTCAATTTACCCCATGCATATTCTTTTCAAAACTATGCAATTATTTCTTTAATAATTTATATCTGAATATTTTATTATCTTAATGTTTATCTTTTTAGAGAGAGAAAACAAAAACAAGATGCAAACAATATTGCGTTGAACATCGCACTAACTATCTTCAGACGAACCAGGATTCAATATTCCCAGAAGTCCTCTATATAACAAACGTTATGTTCTGATTTAATAAAGTCTGCTCCCATTTCAGCCTCGTCTGATGAAAGTCATTCTTCAAAATTACAGAGGTTTATTCTAATAGGTACGAACATGATTATTATTTAATTTAAAGAAATACTTTATATATACTCCGTTTTGCTAAATTCGATAGATTCGTCACGCCGCATTCAATTATATTTCACTTGTAACGACGTTATAGACGACATTGTGTTGTCGGTGAATGGTGGAAAACCAGAAAGAAACCTCGTAAAAAAAAAAAAAGATCTCTGCAGCCACTGCAAACCTCCCTTATGTACCAAAGCTGTTACACGGAGCAGACATACACGTATAATCGTATTTACAGTGAACCAAGTATTTCATAAAGTTTCAGATTGATTTATACCTGTTTGAAAAAGTAGAACATTGTTTAGAAAAATGTTTATGGATTCCAACTAATTCTCATTTATGATTGGCGCAACGTTTCTGTCTCTATATTCGCAGAGCATTCTCCAGCCTATCAAAGATAAGAAATACAATTCGAGAAAGGTTCTTTTGAGAGCCTGAAACATTGCCTCAATAATAAATCAGGTTGAAATCCATATGATCAGTCAAAATCGCAACGAAAACGAGTAAGTAATGATGTTTATTTTAATTTACAGGTGCACTGGCGGGAGTGTCGGTGGTGGCCATCATCTTCTTCATCACCTCCCTTGTGCTTTTCATGAAACTTGTAAGGTAAACAGGTGCATTTATTACTCACTAATTGTTATCACAGAGCTGACTAGCACGCGCAGCGTTACATATAGTTGTTACAACAAAGGTATGCTGCGCCCGGTACCGATTACTCCCCTCCTCCTTTCTAAATCCGTGAAAGATCTAATGTCAGGAGGTCGCGGATTCGATTCCGGTCTGGATCTCAACCTGCAAAATTGCTAACTGGATTTTCTTCTGTCTAATAGAGAGTTATCTTCTCCAAAATACTGTGGAGTGTTATATACTAAAATAGGCTCGTACCTTTCTCCAGATTGAGAAGAATACTAGCACTAATGAAATGACAGGCCATCCTTGCTGTTCTAGTAATGTTTCCGCAAGAAAGTGCGCTGGCGAATGAATCGCCTTAATTTTACTGCCAAACTACTTAAAATTAAACAGAGAAAAAGGTGTTATGGGGCCGAATCAATCTGAAGCCTGTAAAAGGGATCACAAAGTAGATAAAATCGTGAAGCAGTACAATCTAATCACATGTTAACTTATTCGTTACAAAAAAACAAAGAGGGATAACTCTTTCTAGGTGAACAACAAAATGGCCAGTCAATACGCATAGTCAAAGACTCGACGGCAGGAGACTGATTTGATTCTCTTTTTTAAAATGTGGAGTGTTATAGTGATTAAAGATTACATTTGACCACGTGATGTCTCTCTTTTGCATTTAAGGTAGGCCTTTGCCCCAGGAACATGATCGTGAACATGCTCCTTATAATCACCAGCGACATTGAGTGGGCATTATTCGGATACGATTGCGTATGTTCTTCAGGAGTTCCTGCCACTATCGACCAGGGGTTAATTTCATAAAACTTCGTACGCAAATTTTCAATCGTAATTGGCATCGTCGCAGGTTAAAATTCCATAAGGTGAAGTGATTAACAACGGAAAGTTGGAAATCTAGTGTATGAAATCTAGATATAGCAGCGGTTAATGCATTGAACTGACCAGGAAAATATTTGGCCTCAATAGTAAAATCATAACACAGGGACAATATACTGAGCTTTTTAAGAAGATTTAAGGCTGCGTTGCATGGCATAGACTGCTTAATTAACCGCTGTTCTTTACCTCTATTGCAATGAAATTCAAGGTGATTTTTTAATTCGGTGTTCTTACGCTTCTGTGTACAGATGGATGTTTTATTACAATAAATCTCGACTACAATACTGCAGCTGGTTGGCTGTGGCGTCTTGTTCCATATCTTTGTTTGTTTCGAGATTTGCATCGAGGAAGGTTTCACATTGGGCAGGCACGCCACAATAATAGAAACAACCTTTTGTACGGCGTAAAACTCCAGCGCCAAACAAACCGAATACAATACTTGACGATATTTATGAATTTCGTACTAAACTAAAACGTCTCTTGCCTAGATGGCATTTCCGTCCTTAGTCTCTCACTTAGTTTTTTTTATCATCAGAAGTCCATTAACTAGAAGTGTGCAACCTCGTATTCAGTAGTGTAGACGGCATTGTTTCCATCGCCCACGTAATAAGAGATAGGGTGACGTCGACTGTATGATATGCGCAAGTAGGTTATTAAAATTCTCTACATTGCGCTAATTACATTTTATTCGGCAAAAGTGGTAAAAAATCGGCAATTCTCGATTGCCACTTCTGCCTTTTTGCGCCACTCTTGAATTATGGAGAATCGTATGGGGTTTATGAAAATCATGGCTTGGATGTATACGGAGGTACAGACTAATACGTAATTTGCTCATGTGTCTGCCGTTGACGCTATTAATCTTGTCTCCTTACTATAATGTGAATTATTTCGTATCCGGTGATTTTGTTTTATTTATAAAATAGTGTCACTATCCTCCTCGAGAACTGGTGTTAATGGATAACAAATAAGCTAGCTACAACACTGCAAAAATTCTATAATATAACAGGAATGATATCAAATTTGTCTGAGCTCAATTATTTTTTTTATGTATTGTTTTTCTTCTCCTTTTTCATTGTTCATTTCCATTTTTGTAAGCTTCAAATATAAAGCTATGAAAATGATTTTCTTGTCTTGTTGTTATGGTTTCACCATGATAGTTCCGTGACAACCCGTTTCTTTGTATTGTGAAATTCTGGAGTATCTTATGACACGCATTATTTCTTTATGTACAATCGACTTTAGTACGTTTCTGTTCACAATTGAATAGTTTGATTTTGATCAAAGTTAAGCATTTCTTTGCAACCTTTTCTGACAGTCCAAATTAGCGGGACATTTGCAGGCAGTGTCAAAATGCGATGAAGTAACCACTCTGCCTCTTTTTGACTTTTCACTTTTTGACTTTTAACTTTTTGACTTTTCCATTTCCACTTTAAACTTTTTCCCTTATCACTTTTTCACTTCCACTTTTTCCATTTTCACTTCCACTTTTTCATTTTTCCTTTTCACTTTTCACTTTTACTTCCACTTTTCACTTTTTCACTTTAACTTTTTCAGTTCACCATTTCTTTACGGATTTCTTGACGCCAACTTCCTCCTTGTGAAGCGCCTTGTAATCCCTGATTATGCACTGAAAAGTTTTGGATATTCTGCCCCGTTTGTGCATCGTTTAAATCCATTTAAGTAGCCATCTTGTTTGTTTTATCACAGCAACTCCCATGATTCCGTGTGCATTTCGCTCTTATTGCAAGGTCAACCCAGATCAAATTGACTGGCTGCAGTGAAGGTTCAGTTCAATTCTGAAATTACCTCCCCTGATATTTCGTTAGTTTTCCACAGGGGCGCTGCGTGAGCTGAATGTGAACGTTTTAGAAACAATGCCGTCTACACTACTGAATACGAGGTTTCACACTTTTAGTTTATGGACTTCTGATATCATTCCTTTTTTCTTTTCTTTCAAAGTCGTCCCCGTGCATCCTCGAATGGCTTGGTGCGGTTTATCAAGGCAGACAGACTGGACAGCAAACCTGTGGTGATGGAAGTCGAGTGTGTGGACAGAACCACTAAACAATTTCCGCTCTCAACGCACACTTCTCAAGCACACAGGTCTGACCTGTTCATCGGTGACATTCGAGACCGGACATTTTCAATGCAAAGCACAGATAGTCCAGAGTACGCTATGCCTTACAAACAACCAACAATCCGCTATGGAAGCAGCAAGAGGCACAAGCCTGTTCAGCATAGGGTGAAGATCGTGGAAGAAACACGCAGTAATACACTGGAAAGTACCAAAGGGCGGTCCCAAATTGTGGCACTTATACAGTCCCCTCCGACTTATGATGGCGACACCCTCAGCCTTATATCAGGGTGTACAGTGAGCAGCAGCGAGGTATCAGTAAGCGACTTGGAAACTGCGGAACTCAAAGACCTTATAAAAAACCTGAAGGACAACGTTACACCTCGTCCAAGGTCATCCAGTGTCAAGGTCAGGGCGGAAATGCGGCGACCCAGATTCCCCCCTGATATCGGAACTAACGCAGTTGTTCGTATTTCAAGAGAAGAGCTGGATGACCAGGCACAAGTACAGTATGACAATTATAAACAACCACCATCCCACAACGGTAGTTATGACGTCTGCCGACCGTTTCCAACGTCTTCGGACGACTGCTTAATCAACCCGTTGTACGAGGCTGTTGAGAGCAAATGATTCCACAATGTTGGCCTAAACCCATATTAATTGTCCCCGCGATAAGTGATAGTTGAGAATACGAATTTAATACTGTACTACAAATTCGGATTTATTCTTGGGTCATTGTAGGTTGGTTTCACCAGTGTTAGTAAGGCACCTTTTAGAAATCACCAAGCGAGCTAAGAAGTCTTGAAGTCTCAGTCTTTATAGCAAATAGAAGTCGTCAGAAATGTATCAGAACAAAATAATCTGCACACTTCATGATCATGTTTATCTAGAATTAGGAGGCAGTGTATAAACTTGGGGGTAAATTCTAGACATTGGCGAAATAACAAACTTTAAATATGTGTTGGTCATATATAGTTTCTGAAACACAAATCTTCCAATTGTTTGATTAAGTATGTGATTTAACATGGATAATTCTAGAGGTAAAATACGTCCCTTCGTTCCTTTCAACCAAGAAAAATTACGATGAAATTATTTTGTGTCTGTTATCCGTTGGAATGGTAGCTATATTGAATGTAAAGGGAAGTTTCTGGAGGTTACCTATATTGCAGTTTTTTTAAGACTTTTCCCCATTCCATTGTCGTTATTAAGGGGAATTACTATTTAGTGTATTTAAGTTAAACATAGTTCAAATAAAAAAAGTCAATCAGACGTTATCTGAGTAGCCTCTGAATTTGTGGGCGAGGAACACATGTCATACCTTGAATCTGACAGTGCTTTAGCAACATATTATCAGGAATTAGTGGAACACAGAAGAAGTGTAACCGCAGAGTTTTTTTTACTTAAATATTCCTAAATGTCTCAGACTTCTGCACATTTTTCTGTTCCATATTTAAAAGTTATATTTAGTTATAACTGTCTGATTTTTAATTTATGGGTGACTTCTGAGTTGGTTGACAGTTCTGAATGCCTTGTTGTCCCGAGATAGTTTGGATTAGAACCAGTCCCTTGCCAATGAATTGCTTTCCTGCTAATGAAATTTATTGACTATTATTCAAAACTTAAAAGTTTTTAATATTTTCATCAATTGTTGTTGTCCTTTCCTTATCTCCTGACTGGATTAATACTTTTCACTCAGTTCACTGGCTTGGACCTTGGCCACAGATAAGCTGTTTCTTTTATGAACTGAAAATCAAAAGAAGAAGAACATCAACAAATTGTGAACAAGTCAAATGGGAAAAATTAGTCTCCAAACTAAGTATATCAGAGTATCTAGTTTTAAGTTTGAACATTTTTGTTGCAATTTAAATTCAATGAAATATTTTTGTGCCGTTTAGAAAGTGACCGTTAACAGTATTTTCGTTTTTGGGATAACTCTCTGATACTGAACAGATTCTAGTTCAGAAAATTTTGCAGACGAAGACCCTTGCGGGAATCGAACCCACGACCCTGAGAGAGTCAGGCACAGAGTCGCCAGTAGTCTCGCGTGAACCAGACCTCTCGCGTTAACTTACGATCCGCGAAGAGGGTCTGGTCAAGGTGCATTTAAAAA
>JAVFBZ010188218.1:0-14762 GCA_032466195.1 Katharina tunicata
GTTAGTCTTGTAAATGTAATATTTCTATATATGGACAGCTTTGTCTGAAATAAAGTATTATTATTATTATTATTATTATTATTATTATTTAACCTCTCTCACAGAGACCTATCATAGTGTACAAGAGGGACAAAATGTTTGCTGGTTAACTCGCTTCTGTATCGGATAACTCATAACTTCTGTTATCCTTACTTTAGAGACTAATGGGTTAATTGCTTGATCTACATGATATTCTTTTAGATTATATCAACAAATATAGATATATGTGTGCTATTATATTCACCACATGTTAATCCCCATCATCCAACTCTTATTACCTTTTTTCGAGACGCCTGTACGTTGCCCATAACAACTCGAGATCAAGATCTATCCAGAAACTTGTCTCTGATAATTTATCTAGAACATGATGATGACTTCTCGGTTTTGATTAGTCGATATCCCTGTGCCAGTGTAATTTACTCTTTACAAAAAAAGAATATATATATGAGATTATTTGCTTGTATATACTTCATTATTTGCTGAGTAGAAAAAGATTGTTGTTTGATTTCCAGATACCTTGATGGAGGACTGTTTTGGACACGGAACGGGGTTTCTTATCACTTGCCACTCATCTTTGTTTGTTCTTGATTTCACGCTAGGCATATACTGATACTTAAGACTCTGTCAAATTCAATCAGATCGAACGAAACTTATTGCAATTGTTATTTGGACCATTGGGCGTCTTTTGACGGATTTGTGCTTCACCTTATTGATTTCAAGATTGCGGGGGTGATGTCACACGTCCCTAATACCGCATATAGTTCTGTCGAATGGACAGGCTCGCACATACTGACCCTCTATATAAACAACTTAATTTTCTTACTTTACCAAAAAATTACCACAAATTAATATTTATCAGCTCTGCAGAATGGATACATAAGTTTCGTTTTGACGAAAGTTTTATTGCTGATAAATGTCGCTATTACTTTACTTCAGTGCAGGACATCCATCAATATGTAACTAGCCACCAATTCCTCAACAGACATGTACCGTTTTGTCGAACTAACCTTTCTGTACATACTTTAAAGGCTATTGCGCCTCGGATAAGGAACAATTTGCCTAACACCATCAAAATTGTACAATCTACCGCTTCGTTCAAATTCAAATTAAAACAATATTTAATCTCTTCAATGACTCACTAATTGACCAAGACACAGCGACAAAATGTTTTACCTACACGTATATGTTACCCGAGTTCGAATCCCGGCGGAGGAAAGCAAAACTATTTTTCTCTACATTTATACAAACATATATATGATTAACTTAAAACATTTTTTTTGTATATTCAAAATAAATTTTGTTACCAATGTAATATTATCTTATTTTAGTCGAAAGGGATATAGAACAAGACAGACTTTATTCCCGCCCTTAAGTAATAATTATCAAATTATTTGCTCTAATTATATACCAGAGTATATACCAACAAACTATGTATAAATGTAAATGTGTAAAACGGGTAAATAAATGAAATAATATAAAATAAATATATTCTGTAAGTTCAGTTCCTTGGTTCATAGTATGATGGTACTTGTTCCGGGTTTACCCCTTATTTTGTGTCACGCCTCATGAATGGACTCTTTCGAGATTTTAAACAGTTTTTAGACAGAAGCGTAAGTGTGTTCTTAATGAACAGCTGCCAACTGTTTAAGGAAGCGTTTCCTCTCAAACTTCATCATTGTCACGAACCTTCCTTGCGTCACGTGGCTCACTTCTGTCCCAATCATTGGCATGGGGCTGATCAGATGATTTAACTTTTTGGGGATAACACTCTCTGATACTGAACAGATTCTAGTTCAGAAAATGTTGCAGACTGAGACCCTTGTGGGAATCGAACCCACGACCCTCAGTCAGGCACCGAGTCAACAGCAGTAAATGCCGGCCACCTAAACCACTCAGCCATCCGATATTCCAAAAAACTAAAATACTATTACCGGTCCATTTCTAAACAACACAAACATATTTCAATGGTCAGAAGATTTTTTAATACATAATCGAACATGGATAAGTCACCCAACTGAGAATGAAACATTCAGAAGAATCTATTTCGCGCGTCTTCTATACGATTTTTAATTGGTTAAATTTCCGGAAAGGCAAATCACTATACCGTATAGCGAATGATGTGGCAAAAAAACATTATTGATGGAGGAAAACCGACGGTGTTATATAGATCTTCACTTGACAAATCATTACGGTTCTAAAAATCAGTCAGGCTACAAATGTATATGGACATTTACATAAATATCGTTTTACCTCCTCACTCATAGACGGAGGGTGTAAGTGCTACGCCATACCTGTTTAACAGCATCCATATCCGACAAGCAATTCCCGAAGTTGATAAAAAAAAATAAGACTTCGAGTTGGGTGTCGCGGGTGGTTTGGTGGGAGTCTCCTATGCCCTTCTGCTCTCTGAGCTAAGGTGCACAGGGGTGCCGATTTGTTGTGGTGTCCTGTTTTGATAATGTTATGTAAATGTTTTGTCCTGTTTTGCATGTTGCCAGCGTCGTTTACGGTGATTTCCTTCACCGATTGGACTGGCACGCCGTCATATAAGTGAAATAACATTGAGTACGGCGTAAAAACCCCAATCAAACAAACAGACAAATCGAGTTGGGTGTCGAGTAAGTTTCTCATTCAAATTAAATTCTTTTGTACCTATTTATTTGATTGATGTTTAACAGTGTACTTCCTTGACATTTCACGTACAGCTGTATAACGATTGTGCGTTTTCGGTGTATGTTGGAAAGTAGGGAAGAAACCGGATAAAAACTTCCTGCAATGCCACACAAGCTTAGGAGAGCGTCCCCTGTAACACCTAAAATGAACAGGGGGATTTAAGCCTTTAACGGGTAACGCTTTTTTTCTCCTTTTTTTTTACTGTGATGAGATGTTTGTCTTTATTTGTCTCTTAAGCTTACACAGCTCATTAAGACATAAACATTTATTGAAATTTCGATGATGGAGTTTAATGTGAAGGTGACACCGTAGTCCATCGTTCCAGCTGAGGCCCAACGAGACCTCCAAGGTCACAGTCGCGTGGATAACATGGGTGTTGTCCAGCCAATATCAACACCACGTAAGGGTTACGTTAAGTTATTGGCGCCTTTATTCACACCTTTGTTAGTGTTAGCATGTCTAGAATTATGTAGGGCACCCTAAACAATCCTGTGTGGAAAACATCTTAACTCAGTGTTGCGCTAAGAAAAAAAGCTATGGCACGTAACAACTAACGGCCGATGTACACTTTTTTTTTATCTTTCAACTAATCACACAAAATCATCAGTGATCCGTATTCAAAAGAAATATAGATTTTAATACACAACAAAATAGGCGAAAAATAATGACCAATGTTTTATAAAACACAACCAAGCCGACGACATAACGTGCGGATGTTTATTAGCTGTCAGTTTTCAAATTCACCACTGCCAAATAAAGTTTTGGGGTGTACACAAGGCTCGTGTATTATATTATCCACAACGTGTATGTGTATCCCATATAAATTTGAAAATACTAACGCAGAAAAGTTTCTGATCAGAAAAGGTAAACTTAACTTATAAATGTGCAGGACCAAAAACACTTTTACTATATCCCATAGCAGGGCTTTAAATAACATCTATAAGAAATTATGTAATTTTCGTGATTTAATCAATTTTAGTATCCATGTCCCAGTACGTGTATATGCGATCAAGATATCGCACCTGATTATAATCCATTCAGTTTTAAACACCATGTATAGATAACACATCAAATATAAATGACATATATTGTTAACATTCATTATTAGCACATATTGCGACAATTCATAATTAACGCATTTTGCTATAATTCGCTCCCCCAACTTCTTGTTTATAACATATGTAACTCCTTAAAAATAATAACAAATTGAGCCAGGACATTAAATCCCTAGCGATCAATGGAAACCAGTCATGTTGGCTGAGTTTGTTCAATTCCACATAACATAACATATTCTGTAAGGTTGACTTTGGCAAAAAGGCCTTAGATGAACTGGAAAAGTCAACATACGTAGGTAATTTCAAGTGTATATCTGATATAAATGTCCGTAGAATTGCAGTGCGAGGGTGTGATTAATTAAATCAATACAAACCCAGCCAGGTTTGCATCAATCAACCCAGAGCTTGTGAAGTAATGATTCTAAATTTGTCCTATGCTGACTTAAGAAAACTGGCCAGAAATGTTTACGTATCAAACTGAGAGAGCAGTTTGTTTGTCACGTGATACTTAAATGTGAAACGTAAGTTCAGCACAGACAAATTGCATAACTGTAGCTAATTGTTATGTAAGCTATAGATTAAACGGAAAACTTATTCTTGGCTGACCTCTCATCGAAAATCAATTTCTCCTTTATTGATGTTGTCATCAAGTAATTCTCCTAACTAGAGGACCAAACATTAATATTTTTTCTGTAAACAATTGGATTAATCAATATTGCCCCAGCGTGTTGGGAGATCATTACGCTCTTGTATCAAATCGAACTGAATTAAGCTAATGCTAACATTGTATTTTCTCTTCACGTAAAAAATAAGCCAAGCACGTTCGTTTTCAAAATATGAAGGGTTCATTCTGGCACATTGTAATTGTACCACCTAAAATCTAGCAAACTAAATGACCTAATTGTTCAAGGGTGCCACTCACGTATCGTCGTTTGAACTGAAGGTTTCTGGACAAAGCCTTCACGGAAACTGCAGCTGAGTTGTTGACGACAATGCCCCCGAAGACTACAATGTAAGCGGTGTTGTCTTTCTAATTAGACACACAACGAGATCGGAATAGGAAGAGATTGTCCAAACATTTGAAAGCGAGCTGGCATACTCCCAGAGTCTATCCTGTAAAACAATGTCTTCGTGGAACATCCATCTAAAACAGATAAACAAAAGCCACACCGATTAAACAGGCACAAAGTTACACCAACCACAAGTCTCGGCTTCAAAACAGGTCCATGCTTTCTTGGCATCATAATCAAATAAACATTTTGGTTATACGTAATAACTTATAGACACAAACCAGCTAAAATTAATGATAAGTAGT
The DNA here is from genome assembly GCA_032466195.1 of Katharina tunicata. Lineage (NCBI taxonomy): Eukaryota > Metazoa > Mollusca > Polyplacophora > Chitonida > Mopaliidae > Katharina > Katharina tunicata. The sequence goes on from JAVFBZ010188218.1 coordinate 5,083, forward strand.
CACATATGCGGAATATATTCATGACGTGAAATGGTAGATTATATTTAGGAGAAGGATCGGTTTCAACCGAACATCCACTTTAAGTTTTTATGATAATGTAAGTGTCACTGTTCGCCGTGGCAGTTCACTGCTGACAAAAGTTTAAAGTAAGTATGGCTACAACCTTAATCAAATCCTCTATACACTGATCTTGAAATATTGAAATACAGATTTGGGGGCTCTGATGTAGTGGTTAAGAGCAATACAGGACAGAATAAACGAGGCCATTTAACCATGTTTATGCTTGCCTGCTTTGTCTAGCAAATTTGTCAGAATGTGACTCCATCATTAAGCAAGCCATGAAAGCAAACAGCCTCCTGCAAACAGAGTAACCCGTAAACAGTCACCTCCAGGGCAGGAAACAACAACGTCTAAGGTAATAAAGGACGAGAGTTTGTGGCCCACTCATTCAACCCCTCGGGACAGAGAGCAACCTTTCTCTATTTAAAAAAGGAGGTGACAAACGACAGCGAGGGACAATTTGTTGTGTTCCCCATTGGCGTTAAAACTGGAGGCTACGGTTCCAGGATGACAGTGCCGCCACACAACTTGGAGTGACTGGACTTACTTTACCATCTCTCTTTAGCAGCCACCAGGCTCAATGCCATAACTTGGTAATTTGTCTACCGTCAACCAACCTCTAAGAAAGTTATCGAACTTTGTTTTATGAAGGTTTAGAGAACATTGTTAAGATGATTTGGAAAATGCAAATGTTGAAGCCGTTGTTGATTTACATGTATTTGGCCGTTACAAATGCGTATAGTACGCCGTGCGGTGGTTACGAAGATATCTACGTTTGCAAGGACGGTGATCCAGCTATGTTTGTTATCTGTAGCTATGGTTACCAATACGAGTTCCAGTGCCCACCAGGATTGCAGTTTAACGTTCAGCACGGGATCTGTGACTGGCCCGGGAAAGGATCCTGTGATCTTAGTGAGGATCAGATCGACATGCTAGAACAGCCCGATTATATGCCAATGTACGAAGATGACGAGAATAACTATACACCCTGGGAACAGCCAACGACTACAACGTCTCCTTGGTGGCCGACTCCTCGTAGAACAACACCTCGGTGGTTTCAACAAAACTGGTCACCAACGAGGAAAACTCCAAGACAGCCCACAAAACCCAGACATCGACAACTTACTCAACCTGGCTGGAATAGCAAACGACATACCACATCAAACTACGATGATAAGCTAATTAGAAGGCCTTCAGATCCATGGGTACCGATAACAACAGCGGCTCAACCCACCAATGCGCCCTGGGAGAACCGCCTTACGGAACGAACGCCGCAAGTGGCATGGAAAGAGAGAAAAGCAGAGGAACAGAATGGAATACAAGTTGAGTCTACGACAGAACCACCGTCTTCTCCACAACCTGTAGAACAAAACCTAGACTCGAATATTGGTAAGTATTGAACGAATAAACAGCTTTTCCTGCTCCCTTTCAAGAAGTTGCGCAATAAATACTGTTTCAATTTATTTTTTCTTAATTCTCTAATTGTATAAATGATTGAAGATTTGAGGACTTGAAGGGATCATTGAAGTTGAAATACGCTTTCCACCCGTGTGTAAGCTCATTGTTTGTTCGTTGTCTCTCTGTCTGCAACCTTCTGCAGAATGAAGTAACCCGGGGTTTTATTTCATAAATAGTCATATAAAGCATCTGATAACACCACTAGCGATTTAACATTTCCTTCTAATCCTTACAAATCTGCTTCAACCGCTTTGAATTGGAATAGTAAACAGATATACAATTAACAAATGTAGAAAGCTTGAATGCTGTGATAAGAGCCCGGATCCTTTACACTGTCAATACAGTGACTTGCCTATATGCCCAAAGCAGTGTCAACAGTTCTCCGTGGAAACTAATTTCAAGGTCTCGGGCGAATTAAAATAAAATTGAAAAAAAAAAACCACTTGAAATTATCATAAACTTCACCTTTTAGTAAAAACAAGACAGAAAAACTTCATTTATCCTGATTCACAGTCCGTCATACCGCGTTTGTCCCAGTCAAACGCATTTCTGTACGTGATTAACAGATAACCTTAATTCCAACGCGTACAGTGGATGACTTCCAGATAACCGTAAATCAGAGGCGCGTTTCTGTAGGTGAATTACAGTGAACCAAAAGTAGAAGACAAGCTATCTAGGTGACTTGCATAGAAACCTAAGTCAAATGAGCGTTTCTATATGTGTCTTACAGATAACAGTAAGTCAAATGCCCGTTTCTTTCTGTGACTGAGTCAAACGCTTTTCTGTGGGAGACTTACAAACAACATAAGTCACAGGCGCGTTTCTGTAGCTGAGTTACAGAGAACCATATGGCAATGGCGCCTTTCTGTAGGTGACTTACAGAGAACCATAGGTGAAACACGCGTTTCTGTTGGTGATTTACAGAGGGCCATAAGTCAAAGGCGTTTTTCTGTTTGAGTGACGTGACAATTCAAAGGCGTGTTCTGTTTGTCTGACGTGAAATATGTCTCGCTGAATTTCTGATGTCGTTGATTGAAATATGGACATATGTTTATTATAAAAAAAATTAATTTATGCCTTATTTATACATTAACACTATCTGCGGACTGCGAAAATAAATGAGATAAATTCAATTGTTGTATATTACCTGGCGGGTGCTCAATGTGCACTGGTTGCTATGGCTACCAGAAAGTTATTTGTAACGTCCTGTTTTTCCATCCTTTTTTTTTTCGTCCCGTTCATGCCCTGTGTTAGTTATGGTGTCTTGCTTGTTGCCAGTGTTGGTGAGTGTGATTTGAAGTCGCACGCCTTCACGAGTGTAATGAGTTCAAGTGCGGCCTAAAACCCCGATCAAAAAAGAAACAAATCTCCTGTACTTGAGGCTGCTTTTGTGGTTAAACGTATCGCCTATGAACCGATGCTCTTTTCGCCAATATGTTCTTTTGATTTGAGCCTTCCTTTTCATTATTGTAAAATTTGTATCTTTGCCGCGTGGTCATCCCTTTTACCATCTACCGTTAACACTAAACAATTTAATAATTCGTATCGCTGTGATATCAACAAAAACACTACCGTGAGGCGTACAAAGCGCAAAAAAGCGTTCCAGTTCAGTTGCTGTCTGTGACGTCGTCAGGCGCAAGTGCACATCAATGCATATCCAGACCAATCAGTCCAAAATGTACAGATTTCTACACGAAAATCACCTCAAAAATGCTAAAAATGTGTAGCGTGAAAAAAAAGATTAATCAACAAATTAATATCAACCCCGTCTTTTTATTTTAAAAATTCACTTGCCTCCGGCTCGTGAGTTTGTTAATTAACAGGGTTATGCACGGGCTGTGTTTTGAGATTACAGCAACCCAGGCAACCACTTCTCTCCGCAATATCTACAATCGCTATTGTTGTTATAGTTTATTTACAACCAAATTATGGCTAACATGCAAGTATTTCCACTTGTAGTGTAAATACTTGCTCTGGACTTGGTTAGGTCAGAGTTGATATCGTGGTCAGTTCGGACATTGCCATGTTAGCCTCACTTCCAAGGACATACTAAGAATGTTACTGACACATAGCAAAACAACACACTGTGGCATTGAACTTTTCTTTTATGTAAACGTTAACATCTAATAATGCTTCATTATACAGTCCCAGCCAGAAAGAAGAAAATATTTGCTCGACACCTGATTGCGGGAAAATCGGTTTGGCCTTTAATCTGAAACAGGTTTCATGCAATATTTGTAATAAAATATCACTGTATTTTTCCGTCTCATTTAGAGCGGGAAATGCGCAATTATTTCTTGGGTGCAAATCATTCATAAATAGTTTTAGCAAAAGAAAAAGTTTGTTTTAGAACTATTCCATTTGCTGAGACTCTCCACTAATGTGACACGGCTGACCACAATTAAAACCTTTTAACAATTCTGACTGGTCGCATTTGCTTTGAATTTAAGGTCGAAGGTGAAATTATATTTTTGGTAAATTAAGTCAATTCGCACATAACCTTTCCGGACACGAGAAAAACCCTGCCATTATTCTAATTCACATTATTCACCTATATAGTTGGTGTTGAAGTGAGCCAAAGAATTGTAGTTTTTACTTCGTCTGTAGCTCATGTGATTCTGTAGGAATTTTGAAAAAAAAAATTAACGCGTTCCGCTGAATTAAATTTTGTTAACATATAACAATAATAAGTGACAATTATAACAAGAGCAAAGTCTATCAAATGAATGCACAAAAACAATCGATCAAAAGTCCTGCTTTGGGTAGAACTAAAATTATTAATGAGTAACGAATACTCATAGTGAAAGGAGATGAACGTCTCCCAAAAATTAATTTGTAAGTAGCCTGGGATGAAATATTGATTGATTGGTGAACGCCGTGCTCCAGGGTATTTCACTGATATGACATACTTTAACACTACTAGTCACTTTAGTGTTATTGCCGTTGGAAAAATAATCTGGAAACATACTGCCCTTAGCCAGAGGGCGTCATATAAGTGAAATACTCTTGAGTACGACATTTAACAGCAAATAAATAAATAAACAAGATCTACTTAATATATCACGGTATTTTTTTTTCTCTTATGGCTCTATTAAATGCTTAAACCCGAAACCGAAACCCCAAATACTTTAAATGTGTTTTTAAGATTGTAGAATAAGCGAAACGACAAAATTTGAAAGAAAAAAACATCACTGGTCACTGGACGGTTATTGTTGAGGGCTGGTCTCGTTCAAGGGTCGGTTGTGAGGTGTTGCGCTTTAGAATATATTTTGGAGCGAAAATTGTGTCCTCTGTTTCAATGGTGATTGTTTTTGGGCGTCTTATATTCACTGGTCATCTGAATTACAGAAAACCATGACCAAGGATAAACTTGACAAGGACATAAAGTGTGACGAAGTAAAATTGAATTGATTCGCGCCTGCGCAAATTCTATTCACACCAGTCTAAAAATTGATCAAAACCAGCGACTTCAGTGCAGGACATGTACATCATGATTTTGCGAATGAATAAACCACGTACTTATATAAACAAATAATGAAATTAATTAAAGTTTGGACAGGTTGACAAGTTTGGGTTTATGTAAATGTCATAAATCAAAGGTCTGAGTTTTAGCACAGCATTATGGCTTCAAACAGCGCATGATTTAGACAACTTGTAAACATCTATTTTGATATGGCGAAAAAACAAAGAATTAAAACATATTATGTCATTGTTTAATATGGCCTTTATTGACTTCCCTCCTGTGTAAGTAATTTGTTTAGTCAATTAGGTTAGGCATATATGTGTTATACACTTAATCATTTGTGCCCACACGGCGTCTTTTACAAGATACGCTTGTCGGAACTTTTGTCATCGGCAAAAGAAATTTGGGTAGTTGTATTGAAACAAACCTGGGATATTCGCGAAACTTTTCTTAGCAATTAACAAAAAGGCGTCAATAATCAATATATGTGATAACAAGTACGATTAAAGATAGTTATTTGTTTTGTTAAGGTTATGTACTTTTGAAAAATACAGTATTATTACTAACAAAAAAATGAATAAAGGATTATTTATATATAAAATTTACTTTTGTTATTATGTTCAAGGTTAACATTTTCTTACTTTGATGTCACACGCAGCTTTTTTTCAATCGAATGTTATAAAATTCGGACGGCTTAATTAAATGTTAAAGGACATTGGCTTCTACCCATAAGTATTATGTCATGTGTGATGTTCTAAAGTATTTGCAAATTCTTAGTGTATGCATACACATTTTACCATGCTTGCTACACATACCTAGATCCTGTGCACAATCGATATGAGATTAAACTAAAGAGTCGTGCACATGTGGGTTAATTAATCAAATAATCGATTCAGCTTTTCTTAAGCCACCATTCTTCTGTTTTTTCGTTCCAGAGAAGTGTACGAAAGACAACTGTCAGCTGCCGAATTGTAGATGTCCAGGTGTAGAAATCCCCGGGGGCATCCCTATGAAAAAAGTCCCTCAGATGGTCATGCTTACATTTGATGATAAAGTCAGTGAAGAAAACTTTCCCTTTTTTCGAAGACTGTTTACGGAGGGTCGCAATAATCCGAACGGCTGCCCGATAAAGTCCACATTTTTTGTCTCCAAGCTTGGAACAGACTTTGCTAAAGTAGATGAACTTTACAAACGTGGTCATGAAATAGCATCTCACAGTAAGTCTTACCGTTATCCGCACTCATTCTGGGCTGCTGCTAGCTACGGGGAGTATAAAGAAGAAATTGAAGGCATGCGCGAAGAGATCGCCCAGAAGACGGGAATCCCACACCGACAGATTAAAGGCATGCGCGTTCCCTTCTTGCAGATAGGTGGGGATAACCAGTACCAGATGTTACATGATTATAGTTTCCTTTGGGACTCATCAATGGTGACAGGACATCTATTGAGAGACAAGAAACCACCGACATGGCCGTTCACTTTAGACTATCCTGTTGATTGTAAATACAGCAGTGTAGAACCTAGGCCAAAGAAATCTTACCCAGGATTGTGGGAAGTCCCGGTCACACGTCTCTACGGGCATGACGGTCGCGCATGCTCGATGGCAGATTCGTGCGCGCGTTCCAAAACACCACGCATGGCGCTGAAATATCTCCGAGATAATTTCTTACGACATTACACGAAAAACCGTGCCCCGATGGGGATTTTCGTTCACGCTTCCTGGTTTAAAGAAGAACCCTATGCCCTTGACGCCATGGAGAAGTTCATCGAAAAACTCACTCAGTTAGACGATGTCTGGTTTGTTACTGTTTCCCAGGCAGTTGAATGGACCAGAAACCCAACCCCTATAGACGAACTGGACAAATTTGAGCCATTTAAATGCAAGAAGATATCTTAGTTCATTTTACCCCAGTTCATATGGTTTTTCATCCCAATTGATATCTTCGTCTCCAATTATTCGAAATTTGTAAAGTAAAAATGCCCAATGTAATTTGTTGTCATTTATCCTTGTATAAAATTGGATTTTCATCTTATATTAAGGTTGGATGGGAGCATACTGGTGCTCTCTGGGCTATAAGAGGCATCAGGAAGGCGATTTGTTGTAGTGTCCTGTTTTTCGTCCTGTAAGTAAATTGTGACGTCCTCTATGTAGCCCGCGTCGTCTTTGGTGGTTTCCTTCACCGATCGAGTTGGCACGCCAATCAACAAACAAATCTCATATGAATTAAGCTATATTAAACTATACTCCAGATGTAATTGTTTTCTTAAGGTCATACCACGAATAAAATCTTTTCAACCTCACTCTCAAATATCAGAAAACACAGATAAACATCGCACTTTTCCCAGGTGGACAGAAATGGTCAACATTTGCCTTCTGTCCAAAACAACCCAAGCGGTAAATCTTATTTCAAATTTCGACTTGAGGATGGATTGAATGATGATCAACAAGCAAGTATGGTTCCCTGTGATCATGGGAGTAGATTTGTATAAACAGCACAGAATTGAGTAAAGTCTGAAAGAGCGGATCCCTTCAGTATTTGATATTACTAAACAAAGTTTGCGTCTGTATATATCAATAATAATGTGACAATTATAACTAAAATAAAGTCTATAAATCTACTGCTGCAACTAATTGTTTGTAAATTGTTTATAAGGCTTTATCCAGTTCGGTAAATCTGGTAGCTAAAGACAATTTCAGTGTCTGATTTGTTGTTTGATCTGTGTGGATCTTCTGTGTTCCGTGGGAAGCCGTGGACATGAAACACACCATCCGATTGTTAAGACACTCTACTCCGAACAAATAAAGCGGTATGTACCCTAACCTTATTATAATATAAGGTTTGACTTGTAAGTACTCTTCGCTCTCTTTTCGATCTCTTTTCAATATGCAGTTCGCATCTAATAACAGTTAAGTAAAGATGTAAACAATATCTTCAAAGTTTACATCATCATTTATATTTATGGAAATAACTCAAAACAATGGGCACCAAAAAGCTTATTTAAGCTTATTTTAGTTTTTATTCAACCTAACCTATTATGTATTTAACCCCGTCATAGTACATATTTATTTAACTTTAAATATATAATTTTGTGAAAATTGGGCTCTGTATTTGTGTAAATATCACAAGGATTGGCAGAAAAAAATCAAACTGCCACTTTGTTATTCTTAATGCCATCCTTCCTGCTTTGGAAAACTTATATATTTATTATTTTAAAGACACTATTATTATTATTATTATTATTATTATTATGTCCATATTCGTATAATCCAAATGTTTTTTGTCTTAAATTGTCGGGTGGAATTTATCAATTTATGATAATTGATTGTACAAAGTTTTATTAAAGAAAACATTCGTAACATTACCCTATTGTTGTCTTCAATTGAAAGGATTGTTATTTGCTGTTCGCTCGCTTAGTCTTAAACTCTGAGGACGCCTTGAAGGTTCTTCCACTCAAAAGAAGGTGTGGTTGTGAGTATGATAACAGTATGAAACTGAAACTGTAAGACAGCACGCATATTATTATAGATGACAGAGAGCGCGTTTCGAAGAGAACCAATGATGTTTCCAAAACCGAACGATGTTCGCTAAAACTTGTCCATCATGAAAATGTGTCCGGGCCCCGATTTAAATCAAATGTCACACACACACGCAATTGGCCAAACCTCGCGTGATTTCTTGTTATTTCGCTGTCATCACTTAGCTCGGTCGTGATAGGTGTATGAATATGTATCAAAATGGTACATTTTGTTCGCCGGAAGCCTATTTACCGCCGTTTGGACAATGAACACGTTAGAAAATATAGAGTAATCGAACAAATTTCATATGGCTTTAGATGAACAATATTTAATTTAGAAGTAACTTATATTTAGAATGTAAAATAATTGGAAACTGTGGAGTCTGTCTAGATTGGCAATTTGACCCACAGGCTGTGAAAATTCTCCGGCCAATGGCAATGATCGTATCACGTCCGAGATGATGTGCCTAGTACATTCGATGGCTTCCGAGTGCACAGACACGTGCTTTGAAAATGAATTTAACAATTTTGAAGGACTAGGTTGTAGGGTGAAGGTCAATTTACCCATGTTTGGAATAAGTTTATCAAAGTCTATAAAATGCACAAACGATGATAGGCCATACTGCGAGTTGATTCGTTTCACTTGTGATGCCTTTATACTCAAGTCATATGGAATATCAGGTATATACGGAATAACATTATAAGACTGATGATGCTTTCTGTAAATTATTAAAAACTGCCGTGGATTGTGAAGTGAGTTACCTACCAGGTAACATGATTGTCTGGGATTTTCAGTAAGTACATGTAGCCAATAGTTGCCGATATATTATAAGTTACACCCTCTGGCTGGTTGGGTATACGGGTGGATATTTCCTCGAGACGAATCATATTTTCACGAGCCCGTAGGGCGAGTGAAAATATGATTCATCGAGAGGAAATATTCATCCGTTTACCCAACCAGCCAGAGGGTGTAACGAATGTATCACCATGAAGAGCTTTAAACTACCCTGAGTTAGGCGAAACAAATTTGTGGTTTTAAAACGCGTTGAGCACGCATTCAGCTAAGTACAAAATCAAGGCAGATTCCAGCCGCTTGAGCACGCGTCTGTGGAGCTCTTCAGTGTAGGAGGTAGAAAGACGTTACATTGTTTTTGTCGGCTGTTCCGAAAGCATTTTTGCATGT
>JAVFBZ010188229.1:0-14149 GCA_032466195.1 Katharina tunicata
TCTTTTGTTACGTTGTATCTTTCAACTCACTTCGTTCGTTTCGTTGTGTACTACAAGGTACCTGTAGACCGGAAACGACTGCACCCAAGTTGACCAATCAGGACCGACCAGTAAATTTAAAACATAACACAACGTAAAACCGGAAATGCATTTTTTACGTCGTTCGATGACCAATCAAAAGGCGAGTTACAAACTCTTTTGTGGCGAGTACATTTTTTTGTTTCCTTCCCCTTTAATTGTGTAATCATGACTTGTGAGCAAGTTCCCCTGGTTCCATTAGCTCTAAGAATGTGATACTGTTAAGGACGTCCTTAAAAACATGTTTTGTTTGGCTAAACTTTGTCTTTTGAAATAAGTGCTGGTTTACCCTGGGATATAGTACTATATCTCAGGTTTACCATACATAAACCAGTCGGTCAAAAGTGCAAACAATAGGTGGTAAAAAGGGAAATAATTCTAATATTTTAATAGCTGTGTAATACGCGTCCATTTAAAAAAACTGAATTTGACAAGATTTTTAAAAACTGAATACAGCTGAATTTTTATTATTTTATTATTTATATGAATCCCTGTTTTGGTTTCATAAGTGAATAGTTTGTCACAATCCTGTGTTGAGTATGGGATTAACCTCAAGATGTGAACTTAATATTTTCTCAGCTTCTATTCTGTAAGACGAGCAGGAATCAGTCTCAATAGAAAGCATGTTCTAGAAACCTCCTGCTACAGGAATCAACTGGGGTCAAATTATTGGCTTTAACGGTTAATGGGTTTATATCGGCATTTCAATATTTATTCAGCTGTTTGGTATTTAAAAAATCCTGAGCTTGAAGTATTATCTGGCTGACATTCCTCTGGTCATATATAGGCCTACTCGTAAACCCAGACAATATCTTATATTATTTTGTTTAAGTTGACTAATTTCCTACTTCGCCCAATTGAGCTCAAATGTACTCGTCATAACAGAAGTTACAACGCGCGTTTTGATTGGCTATCGAACAACGCAATGAAAACATTTCTGGTTTCACGTTGAGTTGTGTTTTAAATTTACCGGTTGGTCCTGATTGGTCAACTTTGGTGCAGTCGTTTCCGGTATACATGTACCTTCTAGTACACAACGTAACGAACGAAGTGAATTGGAAGGTACAACGTAACGAAACAAGTGTATGGTCGTAATGTTTTACAACGTAACGTAAGACGAAACAATGAGAAAAATAAAGCATTTTGATGAGCTGCTTCCTTCTTTACGTTGCGTTGTGTTAAAACACGTAGTGTTTTGAGGAAAACGTAATAAGTTGCTATTTATGGCGCGTTTGGCCCTTCATAGGAGGCGACCGTCGGGACGCAGCGACACGGCCTCATCCGGCTTCATAGTCCTCCCTGGTTAGAGACAACGTTCAGGGCTACTAGTTAATGTTTACAAGAGTACATCCTATTGAAGTGTTTTAGCGGAAGACAGAAGTAGGAAGAAGCCTAAATAAATTGTTTTTATTTTTTCACATACCATTGTTTTTTGTGGATACGTCCCACTTAATAATTACATGTTAGATAAGTCTTTTACACGGGAGTAGCCCCAGGGGTTAGAATGACCTACAGCGATGCACACAAAGATGTGATGTGAATGTGCTGACGTCACATTGTCCCAGAGTTCCTTGCTCGCGACAGATTAACACTATAAAAACTCCGAGAAAATTATCTTTCGTCACTTGAGATCTCTCTCTGCAAGCCAAGCCAAGTACATCTAAACAGCTAGCTAGAGAAGACTGGACCCGGAACAGATGAAGGAAAGAAGGACTCGGAGATGAACACATATCCGGCGGTACCCCAACATACCCGGCGATAACCCAACGTACCAGGCGATAGGCAACAACCTAGGAGGTATCAACCAACTGTATTAACCTACCCCTACATAAAACGCACTAGTAAATGCTCAACCTAACACAGTGATCCTGACCTGATAAACAGAGTCTCTACAGAAACAGGAAGGGGAATACCCAAAGTGTTTCTTGCTAGACAGACTGATATCTAGTCACAAGTCTCTCGTACGGGAGAGTATCCTACTCAGTGCTTGATTGGGGTTATACTCAAGGCTCAATATAGGGACGGAAAAATACTCAGTCCAATGCAGAAACACTGACTTGATAAACACAGTATCTATAGAAACAGTAAAGGGAATCCCCAAACTGCTTCTTGCTGGACAGACTGTTATCAGGTTATCTGTCTCTTGTACAGGGGGTGGTGGAGGGGGAGGGATTAGGGTTTAGTACAATAGATAGAAGGTTACAGGGAAGAGGGATGAGTACAAGAGATATAAGATTACAGGATGAGGGTTGAATACAAGATATAAGAAGATTACAGGAAGAGGAAAGAGTACAAGAGATAGAAAATTACAGAAGGGGGCTTATTACGAGAGGTAGGAGTACATGAGATAGAAGATTATAGACAAGGGTTAGTGCAAGGGTTGGCAGATTATAGGAAGAGGGTTGAGTACAAACTGTGACGGGTCGTCAGTCATTCGCAGTTATGTGCATTTTTGAGTGATGTCCCTTTTTTGCCGCTCTTCGGAATATCCTCGTGGTGTAGCCTGTAATTATTCATGTGTAAGTTTGGATATTATTGTTTTTCAAACTATAGCAAAATTTATTTTTTTGTTGTATTCAATCTATAAAAATACTCTTTAAATGTGCATATGGGCCGATATAACCAGAATCAGTTTTCAAAGATTAATTTGGGTAATTAATGTTACGTGTATTCGAATAGTGTCAGAGCAATGAGTGAACCGTACGAGAGAAATAATCTCATGTTTAGATCCTCAGACTGTCGGAGTAGTGGTTTCGAGTAATCGTTGGATATAAATCCCTATTTCTTTCATAAGAAGCACAAATATTACGTCAATTGATGTGTTTCCACGTTTTTGCATATTTTTTGATGTAAGGCCAAACCAATTGCACTTTTGTTTAAGGTAGCCTAGATTTCCAAGGCCAAAGTCAACTAATCCTTTGTTTTCATGTAACCTTTTTCCCGAAAATGGTAAAAGTAATAATTTTGTGATAATTCATGATTAAAGCAACACTTTGACATCGTGTGAATGCTTAAAGCATTGGTAATCAAGTCTATGAGCAGTGTAAGGTTAACACGGAGTGTAACTCTATTTAATTGTTTAAAAACATTTTATCTAGCAATACGACTCTATGCATATCTAGCGCAATGAGACATTTATGGTGAACAATAGAAGGCTATTGTGAACAGATCCTAAACGATCTTCACTTGATACCTTTAAGCTGAATTCAATGAATCTATTGTTTCCAGTAATTCTCAAGATATAAATAGGTTTCGGTAAGCCTATCATATGAAGGTCACGTTTATTGATATATTTGGTCAATGTTTACCGTTCATGTTTATGCAGACAACTGATCAAACATTGTTGTTCTTCCAGGGAAGAGTTCCTCCCCCTAGTTACCCCTTTACTAACAATTATCAAGTGCGGAATAAAACACAATTTCCTACATCAGAACAGTCTTTTGTTAATGTCTAAGTGGCGAGCCAACCGTAAGGCCGTCACAAAACTATAGAAGATTATGAGATAACAGGCTCGGAGACAGTTCCTCATTAAATATAGTGGTAATACGGGAGCCAAAGGAATGTCATCGAGTGTAAACATTAAATTGAAACACTGTCAACAGATTTCATCCTTGAAAACTCAGTGTATATTTTTGTGTAAATAAAGTTATTTAGTTTGCAGCTTAAACAATCCCTTCAGTCGCTATCTAATAGATACGTGTCTCAATATTTAGAACAGTTGTATTTATATTTAATTGCGGTAATACCGGTGGTCTCAGAACTGATTAATTACGTTGTCGGGGATTTTAATTGAAACTTTACTGAAATGTGTTATGCTTATTAGTGTCCGAGTTTAGATTAGTGAAATGTATTGCTATTTAACACTACGGGAATAGTTTGAACACCTTCATAATTTAGAACAAAGGGGATTAGATCTTAGCACATCTACTAATAAAATTATTCTTAAATGCCAATGTGATGATGTATACATGATATATGTATCTGGTAAACATCACGTTTTTCACCATAAAACTTTTTAGATTGAAATCGATTGATAGTAAAGTAATGTGATCTCCCTTCACTGCCTCCTTATAAAATAAAGCTCAATAAATGTCGACTTTAAGATATAAATATGGTTAATTTATTCACGTTGCCTTAGACAATTAAGAAAAAACCCTGGCAATTCTAATGCATTTACCTTGTTTTATCTATCTCAAAGTGTTCTTTATGACTTTTGCAAAAAAGTCAAGCCATTTAAGACCCACAAAATACGTGATGTATTTTACTGCATTTTGCAAATACATAAAATTGCACACAGAAATGTTAGATATATAAACCAACAGCACATTAGAAAATCAAAGAGGTCATGGATTTGTGAGTATAAAGCATTACAATTTCGGTTAAAAGATGGATCCATGTATTACTTATTATATTTTCATTTTCAGGAAAAACGTTCTACGCTTAACCGTCTGTATCATTCTGGTTGCTACAACTTTAGCAGATGTAACTGATGTTCTGTGCAGTCAGAATATTTTTGGATGTGGATTATTTTCAGGGAACAATGACCAAAACTTTTGCTGCGAGTGCCGTGAATTCTTTCCGACCATTTTAGGTTTAAGGGCAACGGCTCATTGCGAGTAAGTATAATTTTCTTGATCTAAAATCCTACGCGTAAGATCGTATATGTCAAAGCATCCAACACTGGTTGAAGATAGAACTGTTCGTTTCTATTTTATTGCTCTATTTTTAACACCGTGTTTGACGATGTATCACATATTTCATTGGTTACATTCTGTGATAATGGTGGTATCATTTTGCTTTTTCCGACCGTCAAACATACTCGTAATTAAAATTTCAGTGAAAACACCGCAGTAAGATCTATAACAATATAAGCTACGGAAGTAACAGGACTTACACTTATTTTAAATATTTTCCTGTTTTTATTTCACCAGTCAAGCGTTGCATTTTGATTCCATACAGTCTATTTTATTAGTGTTCCCACTGTAATCTGAAAAATTAAGTTATTAACAAGTTTTTCAAAGGCAAGCGTTTCAGATTTAAGTTTTATTCTGTCGTTAGCTAAATCGCTACTTCATTAATTCCCTATTGGTATTTTGTTGTTGAGTAGGGTGTTATAAATCAAACCCTCTGTATGGGGCAAATACACTCATATATATAAATACAGGTAATATAGTGACAAATCTAATTGTGATTTATTATATCTACTATGAGAAAATGATAATTCCACCATGTGTTTACAAATACATTCAAAGGGTCCAATGCTATCATCCGTTTTAAATCGCTGTCATCATATTCACCAAGTTTGACTTCTATATTGTTTTTACAACTTAAGAATCGAGAATGGAATTGCCTCTTGTTGTGGATGCATACCATCAAGTGGAGCTGAAATGTCAGGCTCCTCTTCATGGATAGATGAGCAAAACTGTGCCTCTAAACGTGACATATCACAGTTTCGACAGTTGTTGAGAAGGACTGAACGGATTGCCGATCGTACAATGAAACTATGCGGCAACCCTGTGGTAAGACCGCTTTAAATCCACATAGAATCACTAACGTCCAGCCACATGATAAACAAAAATAGTAAATAAATATCAATGCTAATCGAACAATTTTTTGCGCTACCTGTGTTGGTGAGTGCAAATCTGTGTGCTGCAAATCAGGCACGGATAAAAACCACTCTAACATATTCCGGTTAAACTAAATCACAGCTGCATGTTGGGAGAGTGAAAACAGTAGGCAAGGGTTTCGTGTCGCATTTTGTTTTATAGTGGATGGTTTCTGGTTGCTCGATGTCTTTTGTAAGATTGAAACTATGACCATGAATGGAGTTGAACGACAAAAAAGGGAATAGACCTAATGGTATTTCACACTGTCGCCTAAAGATTTTGTGCTCGGTATAGATATTCTGTTATCAGTCTTCTGTTAATAACTCTATAAACATTTGTGTAACGCTTTGTGTAAAATATTTTGAGTTTGCTCCATTGAAATGTTGTCCTAGAAATTGCACAAGGCGTAGAGCACCGTTCCGGTTTTATTATGCGTAATACCAACTTCTAGTATGCAATCAAAACGAAACCCTATGCAATGTACATAATACGAACCAATTTTATAATCAAATACTCTGATTACACTGTCGTTTTTTAAACCGTTGGTTCCTCTATTTGAAACCGACAGAGGCAGAAATAAATAAATAATTGTAACGTATGTTTTTTTTTTAATCTATAGGACCCTCATTGTATATCTCCACGGGTAAATTGTACCTTGGCCTCGATCACTAAGATGTTTTTAGTCCTTACTAACAGCATTAATAAGGACTGTGGCTTTACAGGTAAGTACTTTATTTCTATTGCTGTCAGAGCCGTGACCCCAGTTCACCAACAACACTCCACCACTACAACCATTTAACTCGGCCCATGACATTGGACATGGACACTAATATTATGTGATAGTAGTTGGTTGGGCGGTGCCTATTAGATTGGATCGCCCACACATGAAGGAAATACCTTAGTCTCGTGTCAAACTGCAATTGCTCATATTATATATATTTTTAAAACCCTGACTATCTTGTTATTTTTTGGCTTAAATTTGGTTTGAAAACTTATTTTGTAAAAAGGGGCCTACAGCAGAATATTCTTTTAAAGTCATTTACATTTGGATATTGGGGTCAACATCCTCGAACAGAAATTGCACCTTGATATTTTCATCACGGAGAAACCGTTAACCCTATGGGCATCTAACTATAGCTTTTCTCTCATTCTTAATACAGATAACGATGTCAGCGTCCAGTCCTCCTCTAGTGAATCCCGTTAACATATTGATGTTATACTCCATGTCAAATAAACGGAATGCAAATAAAAAATTAGAAATATATATGGTTAACGTTAATAATACATTTTTGCTTGAACATAACTTTGATGGATTTTCAACTTCTGCGTATGTTGAAAAGCGACGTTTTGGCCTAGTTATGAAGACCGTTTTCAACAATTTCATTGCTTGAAAACGGTCTTAGCACCTAGTCCGAAATGTAGCTTATCAATATACCCAGAAGTTGAAGGTTGATCAAAGTTATGTTTTTGTTATGTGCCCAGCTGCTATATGCGGCTTAAGAAAGTTGCATTTTTGTTGTTTTGTACAATGATCGGCTGCTTGTGCAGCAGTCTTGTGAGTAATGAAACATCGTGATTTATTTCACAGTGAATGCAGATACATGCAGCCGTGTAAATTCCCTTTAAATTGTTTATTTGTCTCCTGTTGCTTTACACTGCTTTGGAATTGTCAATCGCACTGAAGAAGAAATTAACAATAATGATATATGCGATGTCGGTATATAAATAGCCTTAATTTGATGTCTATCACAATTCAAAACTAGTTTTATGTGGAATACTTACAAGGCTCACTGAAGAGAAAATAACGTGTACGATGAGCTTAGATTACCAGTGTTTGATGCGAAACTGTGAGGAAGTCTTGGAAAACATTCCTATGATATCCGACAATGAAATACATCTTTTAAACAAGTAATGTCGATAGTCGGTCTCGAACCTGCCCAAAATCGACAGGAAAACGACTGGCCTCAAAAAATGTCATATGTTGTAATTCCTTCTAAGTAAAATTATTATTTAATCGGAAGTTTGGTTTTTAATATGATTTTGGAGACAAACTGAAAATATATGTCATATATCTAGATTTTATCTGAAAGAAAATGTGCGTTACGTTATTGCTTAAATGCCATTTAACAATGCAAGTTAAACTTTATTGGAATGTATAAATCGAAAATATGACTATCGGGTTTCCAAACTGAAACGCATTGTCGGAAGTTGAAAAGTAGTATTGTTAGGTTTGCTACGTCATGTGTATGACATCTTCGTCTTTTAAACGATATAAAAAAGTAGCTTGATTTTCTGTTCATCGATATGGTAATATTAACGGCTGGCTAATGTTAAGGTGCATATGCTATAAACATAAAGGAAATTGCTCCCATAACTTTGAAAGGCATGGCTTCCACCAGAGTATTAATAAATTCCACTTATATTTTATAGCACTATTTGAGATGATAGATTGGTATTTTAAAAATATTTTTATACCCAACAGAAGCACACTGTTTGAATGAATACGAAGATGAATTACTCAGACTGAATGCAACATTCTGAATGTTCTGTTTTTTTCTCCCAACGTACATCGCATGTTTCATTTGCTTGTACAAACTGAACGCTCTACATTAATAATAGACGTGCCAAACATGTAAATAAACAAATATTGTCCTTGGCCTGTTTGAAGTCGACAAACAAAGAACACATCTGTTATTTAACTTTGCTCGGGAATCCTCAGAATAGTTTAATTATTAAAATAGAAACCCCGAACACGAAATGTGTGCTGAATTAACAGTTTCTGAACATGCCAAAATAGTTAATATATTTTAAAAAATTTATATTAACTACTCGAACTTGACATTCAAGCTTTGGAATTTCACTTTTGCAAACTTACTCAAAACGGATCTGTGTAACAACTGGTTGATATAAACCAGTATATAGACAGGAATTGTTTAAAAAAAAATATGGTATGATGTTTAAATTTTTTTATTGGGGTTATAATGTCAATATCGTTTAAAACAAATGTGGGTTACATTATACGTCCTATTATACATCTTAAAGAAAATATCATCTGTAGGGAACCGGCTATTACGATATCTGTCGGGTTATAGCAATATAAAATGTCGAGCTTACAAAAAAAAATGGTGAAAATGGTATTATCTATCTTCTTTAAGTGGCATATTATACGTACGTTGGTAGTCTTAAAGATAACACGACCGTATACACTACGTATGCATTTATTCCGCAAGGTTGTTTATGTGTGGTACCTGAAACTGTTTTTCCGAGCACTGAGAATCCGATTTGTTGTGGTGTCTTATTTTGAGTCATTTCCTGGTCCTGTGATGTCCTTGTCCATGTTAAGTGTCACTGCGGATGTTTTCATTCATTTCATTGGCTGGCAAACGACGTCAATCAGTTAAATAACCCTACGTAATGCGTAAAAACCCAACGAAACAAATAATCTAATTTTCAGTAAAGTGACCAGTCTTAATAATGGTGTAAGAATCCATACCTATACACTGACTTGTCAGGGGCCAGAGCAGAAGTTGTACATATATAATAATGTCCAACCATACTTACACGTTCACTTTATTTAATACAATTGTCATCTTGTTTGACATAAATTTTATAGAATTAAATAAGCACAATATATCTACGTGTTTATATGCATTACATAAATCTCTTTTTTTGTATATCTCACGTACTTGGTGGTTCGAAAATAAACGGAAATTCAAAAGTAGGCGTATTTTTCGAATTGAGATTATACTCATGCTTGCTTGGTAATTCACTCGCACTGGTCCAATGGTTTATCTAATAAGTATCATAGTATTTGAACTTAGAGAATGATTTTTCTGCAATATCTAATCTAGCACACACAAGCGTTAGTGCAGATGTATAGTAACACACATATGAAATAGATATATGTATCGTTTCAGAAGTACTTGCTAATATTATACATACAAATAGTGCTGACATACATTATTTACTTTATTATTTACATTTTGTAGTCAGACGGTAATTGTGTATGCACCCTTTCTTTTTAAAAATAAATTAAGCTGCTGGGTGTTTAAATTTAACGTTATTAAAATTCAATTTTAGAGTAATCGCTTCATTTATTGGCTCTTGTTTAACACCGTATGCACTAATGTGACAGCGATGTTCTGTAACAGAAAACCACACTACAGTAAAAACTGCAACATGGTCTCCGTAAAAAGAAACGACGGCAAAAACTGCAGGATGATTTTTCCATAAGATGAATACTTGACTAAATTACCAAAACTCGATCTTAGTCTGTTTGATAGGTTATCTGGGCAATGTCCAATAGACTTTTGACTCTACGCCACTGCAAACAAAAAATTATTTTGGGGAACAAGAACAACAAACAATACAGGATTTGCATGTATTTTAATTGGCTAAATTGAAGGACTTAAACATCCTTCAAGCGACATGATGTTGTTTTGAAAAAAAAGCACAAGTGATATTTGCATAAAGATGACCCACATCGTTCCGAAAAAGTTAACAAGTGCTGAAATAGAATTGTTACATTATCATTCACGTACATTTAACTTCCAACATAAATACTTTTATAATATAAATAATATAATTTGCTTTGATGTTAGAGAGTAAAGAAAATATTAATCAGAGATGCCCAGTTTTTCAAAAATGAGAGAAAAACACAAATGTATGTGATAAAGTCATTTATTTCAAATATGACAAGTTATGATATGAGAAAAGATATATCATGCCCCAAGCTAGAATTAATTCAAGTTGATTTTTTGCAAAGGTGAGGGTAAAAAAAAGGGCCACAATTCATGAACCAAGGCAGATATTATGGGAAGCTATAGCAGTGACCACTCTGGATTAACATTCAACTGTATATTGACAGAGAAAAATGTTATTGGGCCTTTTATTGTTCAATTTTTAAGGATGAGAGTTACCGGAATAAAAAATACAAAAACGCTATTACACAAACCAATAACCGGAGTACAGTGCTAGTCCATCTATTAGAGAAAACATTAATATTCTGAGAGATAAAATTATTGTTATACAGGAACCAGCCTTTCTAGACACTCTGCTTCTTTCCAAGGGGAAACTATTAAAACGGTGTATTTTTGTTAAAATTTCTATAACTTTGCCAAAATGAGCAAGATGCATTTTCTGAAAAATATATAACATGGATCAGCCGAGGTTTGGCAAAGGAAATATACAAGTTAGCTTCCCTTACATTCCAATGATAAAAAAATTTAAATTCGTTACACCCTGGATGTATAAAAATGCAGGATTTTTTTTAGGTTTAAACAATGTGTCTTGTTTGATAAAACAGGGTTCCAGCAATATTGAAATTATACAGGAAAGATGAAATTAAACAATATAGTTATGTATGCACATACACAAAAGAGGCAAATAGTGTCATGTTCTACAATATACATTGTTGAAGAGCAGACAAATACTGGCCCCTTCAAATAGACACATTCTATAAATACATACCGTACTTTAACAAATGAGATACCGTCAAATGTCGCAGTCTTCCAAAACGATACACATTGAAGAGCAGGCTAATACTGGGCTCTACGAAAAGTTACAAATTGAAGAGCAGGCAAATGCAGACCTCTATCAAAAAAGTTGGAAGTCAAAGAGCAGGCGAATACGGGTCTCCTTCAAACAGTTACACATCAAAGAGTAGGCTTGACTGAAAATATACACATTATTAAAGAGCAGGCAAATGCTGGCCTTTTCTAAACATGTATACTAAGAAGAGCAGGCAATTACTGACCTCTTCTAAACAGTAATACATTGCAGAGCAAGAAAATAATAGCCATCTTCTAAACATATGCATATACGAGCAGGCAAGTACTGGCCTCTCTTAAACGCATTCAGGCGCAGACTAACAGTGGCTGTACGGGATAATTGATATATTTCCACTGATCGCAACTAAATAGAAAATATCTTCTGCAAACCCATTTAGGCAAACATATCTTTGTATTACAATATATTTCTGTCTACCAGACTGCTTTATAACTGATATGGGTGTACCTTTACAAGCTGTGTGTGTGATTGCCCCTCTGAAAAAAGCAAATAGCCCAGGATCATGACATTAAATTCCCTAAGTGGTATATATGTGAAGTACGTACCGGTATAGGAAACAGGAGGCCCTGAACTGAGTTCGAAAAAACTACCATGGCGATGTTTTTGATATGTTCAGAAAAGGTTTGACGTACATTCTAACTGGTTTGCAATCACTGTTTTGTAGTGATACAAAACGAAAGGTATGCTATCCTTGTGATGAAATTCCCATACATATAATTGACAATTAAGTTTTATACGGCACGATAGTGAACTCTACTATACTGATCAGACAGGTAAAGTAATACTCCACTTCCTCCACATGGGCTTGACAAAGAGATAGACCAACGGCTACATAGCATATATACATGAATAAGGGGCCTAACTCCATCGAAGGTAAACCAACCGTTTCAACGTTCAAGTCCTGCAAACTCGCCGTATCTAAACACACAACCCGGCACATGGAAATACACACTAGAACGTACCCAGTAACTTCTATTTTGGCTAGATCAATGCTTGACGTCCTTGACAGAACACACTGACTACAAGTGATGGATTAATCCAGTATGACCTTTGGGGGACATGCGCACAAAATGAATAGAATGAGACGGGTTGACCACGTTTGAACGCCAAGTTTGGATTTTGGATTTTCAATTTGTTTTCCTGACTCTTCTTCGCGAGGGAGAAGTGAACCCTTGTGTATATTTAATATATTACTTTCTAGTGTTTCTTTCCATATGCCGGGTTTTGTGTTTTGATGCGCCTTTAGCGAGCTTTCAGGACTTGAACGTCGAAAAGGTTTGTTTACCTTTGATGGAGTTAGGCCCGGAAGTTCCCGAAGGTGGCCCGAAGGTGGTCCGAGGTGGGTCAAGGTGGGTCGGGGTCAGGGTCAGGGGTAAGGGGTGAGGAGTCAAAGGTCACCGAAGTCATATGGCGTCATGGTCGCCTGCTCATGAGGCAGGCGTGAGTGAAGGGTTAAATGGGGATGAACAGTGTGTGTTTTGTGTGGGCTCTGGTTGAAAGAAGGCGGCTGCTCACGAAATGAGCAACCGTAAGCAGCCGTCGTCTGCGCAGATTGTTGCGCAGGTCCCGAGTATGACCGGAAGTACCCGAAGATGGCCCGAAGGTGGTCCGAGGTGGGTCGATTGGGTGACGGAGGGTGACGGAGAGTCGGAGTCGGGGTGAGGGGTGAAGGGTCAAAGGTCACCCAGGTCATATGACGTCACGCTCGTCTGCTCATGAGGCAGGCGTGAATGGAAGGTTGAATGGGAATGAACAGTGTGTGTTTTGTGTGGGCTCTGGTTAAAAGATAGGCGGCTTCTCAGGAAATGAGCAGCCGTGAGCAGCCGTGGTCTGCGCAGGTTGTTGCGCAGGTCCCGAGTATGACCAGAAGTGTCCGAAACTGGCCCGAAGGTGGTCCGAGGTGGGTCGAGTGGGCGACGGAGACTCGGGGTGAGGGGTCGGGGTAAGGGGGTGAGGGGCCAAAGGTCACCGAGGTCACATGACGCCACGGTCGTGTGCTTAGCGGTACGGTGGTGTGATGGTGGTGTGATGGGCGGGGTCATCGAGAGGGTCAGCGAGAGGGACAGGGGTCAGTGAAACGCCGTGAGGTTACCAAAATCACCGAGGTCACATGACGTCACAGTAGCAGTATAGAATATGCAGTTGAACCAGAATTTGTGAGCAAATGAGCAGCCGAGCCAATGCTAAAAGAGGCAGGGGCAAGTGAGGGCTTGAACGGGTAGGGAGTGAACTGTGTGTGCGCGTGTGTGTGTGTGTGTGTGTGTGTGGGTGTGTGTGTGTGTGTGTGTGTGTGTGTGTGTGTGAGGATGACACGTCGCAAGACCACTCGCAAGACCACTTCTAACACCACGACCAAGACCACCACGCGCCCTACGCTCGATCAAGTGTTACGTCCGTTGAACTATGACGCCTACAGTTCAGCCGTGAGTGAGTGTGTTGTACCTGATACAAAACTTGTTCCACCGCGGGAAAGATCATCTAACCATCAGCTTAAACGCCCAGTACTTAGTGGTGTTTAAAAAAACCCGTGACGCCTCTCAAACCATACACATCGCCAAACAGATGTACCCGGGTAAAACTCAATTTGTACGCAAGAGTTTCTAGGACGCCACCCGTGAAACCCACGGCTATTTACTTATTACCTTGAAGCAAACCACCCCGGACCAACTGCTGTTACGCAGGCCGTGATCCCCGGTGACATCCAGTACGTGTATATGCGCAAAGCATAAAACCCGGCAGATCACACCGCCCGGACCGGTCCACGTGTGATTCCCGTACGTAGCATGTCAGCGCGATTGAAACGATACCTCCCCACGTCGACCCGTGTGTTGGGGGTGCTGGCCAAAGCCCCACCCAACTTGACACGTGCCATCGTGCGTGGCAGTGACAACGGTCTT
>JAVFBZ010188251.1:0-14760 GCA_032466195.1 Katharina tunicata
CTGTGTTTGGGATGTGCAATACGAATTGGCATGTTTTCATATTACAAAAATTAATTCGTAACAAAATATTTTGAAAAAAAGTTGGTATCGTTTCTTTTGTACATTAAAGCATGTAGTAAATGTCTGGATTATAAATTCTGTATTGATAAGATCATTCCTGTGCAGCTTAAGGGATATTCCACACAATATGATTATTCGGATGAATGTTTACAAAATAAAATTATTATTCAATAACTAAGTCATCAACGTTTGTCATTTTTCTACCTTCAAAATTGATGAAAAACTTATGTATCAATCGTTACTATTTATTCAGTTAAACTACCGCACTGAAGTTTATTAATACGACCATTTATGAGCCCCAAATTCTGGTCATTACCATCCTGGAATAATTAACATGGGTTTTCTTATTGATATATTGACCCAATTTAATTATAACATTAAAGCCTGCGCCACATTCGGCAAGCTCACAGCATGCAAGTTTCCGTGTGTTTGGAGTATATTTTCGTTGCAGTTTGCTATTTCATCAACCTAAAACGCCTACATATAGCCTACCAATAAAAATATTGTTGTTAATGGTTTTCAACTTATCTGATACTGTTATTATTGTCAAAGGAACAACGACCATTGCGCCAAATGTTTATTCCCATGGAATGTCTCGAAAGGACCGAGTGGTTCTAACGCGATGCTGTATTGGCCACAGTCACTTCACACACAAGTATTTACCTAACAAAGACGAAGAGAAACCAATGCGTGTGTAATCTGCGACTGCCAGTATGGCATCAAACACATGTTATTTGACTGTGTGGACTTCGCCACGTTTAGGCGACGGTTCTACACAGTCACCTGTATGAAGGACCTGTTTAACAGGGTTGCTGGCGATGTTGTCATCAAGTATCTGAAGCAGATCGGTGTATATCACAAAATATAATTTAAAAAAAAAAAGGGGAAAGTAATTGATATTTTTAGATAGATTTAAAATATTTAAATGATACATATATTTAAAATTTTTAACACTTATGTCTGTCCATTTCAGTTTATTTCCTTTCTCTTTTTGATGTACGGCCTTGGACGTTTTAAGGTGGAAAAGACATAAGTATGAAATATAAAATTTGTTAAAATGTTCACGCCACAGCATAGCTGAAATACCGCTAAATGTGGTGTAAAACACAAATCAATCAATCAATCTTGAGATGTCTTGTCCCCTTTGAATGACTCTGTGGGCCGCTTTCGCCCTTTTTACATATGTCAAATGTATTTGTCAAAACGAGGAACAAAACTTCATATATTACATATAGTTTTAATGGTATCACATATTTTTTAATTACATATTGATTTACCCGAGTTTTCAACTAGTAAGAATGTTGACATTATATTCACAAATCAATTATAGTTTTTTAACACTATAAAATATAGTTTTGCTTGGAATTTATTTACCAACAAAAATAGATAAAATGCATTGGTATAACAGATTCAAATAAAGTAATTTATTTTTATTTCAGACATTTAATTATAAATATATATATTTATAAAAGCAGCGAAATATAACCAGGAATCGAATAAAAATTATCCATATACTTTTTTTATTTCTTTCTGAAACAACAAAACGTTTAAAAGTGAATTTGCAATAATTGTAGCCTACACAGGCACACAATTTATTTACCTTTAGAAAATTTTCATGCATTATTCTGAAAATTACGGTACACAATCAACAAGAAAATATGACAATAATAAATTAATAAAATTCATTTAATTTAAAAAAAAGATTAAAAGAGGAGTCTATTTAGTTCTAATTACCACACGCCTGGCCTTACCAATCTTAATCCCACTTATTATCAAAAGCAGGTGAGTTTTTGTCAGCTCATCTCGATAAAGACGGAACAAAAGGTGCGTGTGATATCAGCATGATATATCCATTTCATACGTATTTCACAAAGTAGTTAAGAAAAACTGTAGATATTTCTTCAATCCTGGAAATAAAAAGTAAACAATTATTAAAAACAAAACAATTTGGTCAGTGTGAAACAGAATTAACAGTTCTGTGAGTATTGTTTTAATAGACCTGCCAAGACAAACGCATGGAGAGGAAACCATGGGCTGAGAGGACGTCGTGGTGGAACTAAAAACACAGGTTGACTAGTCAAATTCTCTGTCATATATGGGCAAAATAAAGATACTTTGTTGTAAAGAAATATCAGAAAGAACAAGTAAGACAGTTTAATGTTTCGTCAGTTTGGTTTCAAAAGACAGACACAGGTATAACATGTGGATAGATCAAGTTAGTGGAAACGTTTTGGAAGTAACTTTTATTATTATTACATATTAGTGCATTCATCTAACAGAGTTCAGTTGGAGGTCAAAAACGTATAGTTATTTGGCCACAAAATATTTTATTTATTCGTAAGCGAGTGTCTTTTCACCCAACGGTTCTCTGTCATTATATACAAGATGATACCGACGAGGAAACGATTCAATCACAAGTCCAAGACGTACAAAGATTAGACGACATACGGTTCAAAGTCAGAAGTCAAACGTTCAACGAACAGTTCGGTGGGTGTGTCCTACGTAGACATAACCAAAAACTTATCCAGGCCGGGTATGAAGACTTTGTTCTGGTTGAAGGAGATAGTAGTGTTAGGCCTGATCACCCTAAAGCAGTTAGCAATGGCGCTGACGGCGATCCTTACACCAACGGGCAGTGTGGCCCTCAACGAGTCTCTAGATATGGCTATGAAATTAGGTATTATCTCACTCATCATTAGGATTATCGCGGGGGTTAAAGCAACTCTACACATCTTCCCCGGCTGAGTGGACGTCAATGATTCTGCCGACTTCGTCACCATATCATAAATGAGTTGTAAGGGCTCTGTGAACAAAACAAACGAAAAGGAGACTATGAGTTGATTGCTAGGAAATAAAACAAATTTCATTTCATTCCTTCATAAACCCCCTCCCTCTTAGAGAGTGACCACCTACATTTATATAATCAGGAGAAGCCCTGTTAAAGCACCTAAAATTATACATAGAATATAATTACCTTCCGATGACTGCCTGGGGGTAGTGGAATGTTGTTGATCTATGTCGCATGTTGACAATGAAAGCTGTGTGTATACTCTAGACCCTACGGTGGTGGTAGCCAAATGCGGCGGCGTCAACATAGATACATCGAAAGAGTTCACCGTGTTGGCTGGATCGAGGGGTGCAGTAGTAGGCTGACTACAATCAAAGAGATCCGGTGGTAATGTAGCACGGGTACGTAGTTTGTTGCGTGCCTGTAGAGATGGCGGAGAAGAGAGATGCGGGAGTAGAGGTTGTTAACGGTTGGAATTGTCCATCGACTTTGTGGGGGGATCTAGCCTCGTGTGATTGAAGACTCGAGTCTCTTGGACTACCATATCGAGTGTCGGTTTGGGTGCTGATGTCTGTCGTTGTCTTTAGGTTTGGCTGGGTTTTGTTGAATGGAGTTAAGCCGTCCACAACGCTGTCGTTTAATTTTTTAAGGTCGTTATTGATGTCTCGATTAATCTTCTTGAGGTACTTTTGCATCTGGGTGTGTTCTACCTTGGTTTCAGAGATAGATAGGCCCTTCGTTATATCGAGAGCAGACAGCGCTTTAAAGGCATTCAAGATGATAGGGTTCTTTACGTTCGTGTCCTTGTAGGCCTCATGAAGTAGTTGAGACGTCGTGTTGGCTAAGATCCGGACGTATCTGAATTGAATAACCCTTATCACCCTGTTGTTCGAAGTCTTCTTCATCATCGAATCGTATAATGATTTGAGGGTGTCGGCGGCCTGTAAAAAGGAAACATATCAAGGCAAACATAAGTAAAGATCGGACCTATACACGCACGGCCAACACACCTACAAGACATATAGAGTAGTTATCCATTTATATGGTAGTGTACTTACGCGGTGTCTCGGCAGCATACAACTATATGTTAACTAGAGTGAGAAGAGTGTGTACTTACGTGTTTTAAGAATTCTTTCTGCTTGTCCAAGGCAGCAAAAGTCCCTCCCAAGACCGTCTCGATGTCGACGTTTATATCATTAGAATACTCGTCTTCTGTGGGCTCGTCTACCTCGGGGCAGTCTAAGAATTCAGTGAACATGACCGATTGTGTAGGGTGTTGATCGTCTCCGACTGTTGCCTCGGGAAGGGTGAGAGTTGAGAGGGAAGTAGAGGGCTGTTCTGTCTCTTCTACCAGGCCGAAATACGTTATGTCTGGGGGCTGGACGCTAGTGTTGTCGGTAGGGTTGTTGTCGTGCGGGGGACAGAACGAAGATATCGGAGAGGGTGGTACAGTGGGAGTAGGGTCTTTAATCACCTCTTCGATTTGAGAAGGTTTGGCTGCTTCGTTGACACGATGAATTGGGGATTTTTCAATACGATGTTTTGTTCCCGTTTCGGCGCTAGTGTTATAGTCGCAGACTTGCCGGCAGGGTGGTTAAAGTTGTATTTAAAACGTCTCCCCTGACGCTGAAGGTAGTCCCGTTAACGTTATAGATTCCATCTTGGTCAGTGTCATATACCTCCCCCTCGTCAGAATCTTTATAGCCATACTGTTCATAGTCCTCGCTAGGGTCTCGGAATGGGGGTGGGGTTTGTGGGCTCATTCCCTCGTCGTCAGAGGGGCCTAGGGAGTCAGGAGAATTATATTCCCTGTCCATGAGTGAGTCGTAATCCAGACTATCCTCTTCGTCGGAGGAGTACTCCACTGGGCTGTATCCAGTATTAGAGGGAACATCTACGTCGGGGGGTTCGTCAGCGGAATCAATGCACGATTCATGTTCTGAGTCTCAGGCTCACTGTCGTCTTGTATGGTTATAACCTCAGAGACTATTTGACAGCGGGGCTTGTTTTACAGGCGATTGAGAAGGGCCGAGTTCTATCTCGCTACAGCGTGCTTTCTTACAGTCGTTATGATACTCTTCAGTCTGGGGGTGTTCGCTATAGGAGCGTTTCTTTCCCTGTGCTTCCCCACTGGTGTCCTCGTTTGGACCGTGGGGCTGGGACTCTCGCTCCTCAGGCGTGTTGGACGGTACCTTATTTTTCCCATCTCCTTCTTCTTGATCAAGAAGATGGTCGGCACCACCCTGTCCAGTCTCTTTTAGCAAGGCGGCTAACGGGGAGCTTCGAAAGTGCGCACGGGGCTTTTTAGTCCTCTTGAACACTCGCAATGGCTCACTCTCGCTCAATAGAGGGGCACTACGTTTGCGCTTTTGAAATCTCATCGCGCTCTTTATTAGTGAAAAAGACCTCCCCGTTCTCGATAGCCGTATCCTCTAGACCGTCGTCGTCAGTCTCTACATCCTTGGTGGTATTTTTTGTGATATTAAACTTATCGGAAGAAGAAGCTAAGATGTGCCTAGTTTTGGGTTAAGAAATTCGATGTCAGATGCTGGTATAATGTTCTCTATAATGACGCAGTCGTCCTGTTGGAGAGCTTCCTTAACAGCTCTTGGGACGGCCGCGATCACGTTGAAACTAACATCATCGTCCGCAACTCTAAGATTTAGTTGTGGTGTCATGGGGTTGTTGGACTATGATAGAGGGCTCTTCGATGGGTGAGTCTTTGGGTTGCTCGGGGATGGCAGAGTCTTGGGGATGATAGAGGGTTGTTGGATAGCCGAAACTTCGACTTGATCTGGGCTGGTGGGATGCTCTACGAGCAATTCTGTGGGTTGTTGAGGGGTTGTACCGTCGGTGAGAGAGTCTATGGGAGCTACTTGTGGTGGGTAAAGGCAGTAAGGAGTTGGCCAGAACATAGGTGATGGGAAGAATGGTTGATTAGGTTGAGCTTGGAAACAGGCGAAAGGGTTATTAGTAAAAGAGTCTTTCCCCGTTGAATTTTCGGGTTTTTGAGGATTCTGTAAAGAGGCCCTGTGGAACGGCTCCATAAGGGTTGAAAGAGCCGTAGTTTTGTTGAAAAGTCTGCGGCATGAAAGGGAAAGAGAAGGGAGAGAAAGAGTAATTCACAGGGAAGGAGGGTGGTGGGTTGAGGCTAGCCGTAACGCTTGGCGCCTGTTGCTGTACGGTTGTAGAGGTTGTTGGGGTAGACATTATATCGGTCTATGATTCCTAATAGACAACATAAGAATTAAAAGCCATGTATGAGTACTTTTACAGTTGAATAAAAAAATAAATGTGTACTGTGTTATAGGATATGCAGAGTAGAGTAAAGAATACGGAGTAAAATAAATCGGCTTACCTTAGACCTCGTATGGATTCGCTGTTGATGCTATTTGACTGTGAATGAACACTCGAAGAATCGCTGGTCACCACAGATAAACACTTAGTCTACAAGTAAACTTTTAAAATATCGAGACAAAGTCTGGCAAAGTGTGCGCGCCTTGTTCAATAACTGATAAAACACATCCCATCTATAATTAGGCTGAGCAGAGTCTGTACAGCTTCCCCTCTAGAGCGGGACTATAGCAGCTGCGTGCTTGACCTACTTAAGCCCCGTCAACCAACCAGGGCTCAAGCGTCGCATGCCTCTCGAGGACTGTAATCGGACACCCCTGCCGTCAACCACTCACCAGCCTGCCCGAGGGGACGCTATTGGTTATCAGGAATGTTGTGACTTTGTATTAGGGGAAAGATACCATCTCATAACTTTCGGCTAATCAGGGGTCGTTAATACAGAGTGGCCAAAGTTCTTGGATAAATTTAAATATGCAAGACTTATTATATATAATTATGATAATTGCGGAATATCTCACTTCATGCGGGCACCACATAATACTCACATACATTATGGACGACCTTGCGTGCTTCTTGAATTCTTTTTTTCAATCACCCGAAGAGTTTCCAGAGTTGCCCCCATCACCAACTACCTCAGGTGCCGCGGGGTCTTATACTGTTCTAGAGGGAGATGATAATGACCTGGCTCTCCTGCTGGAGACTTCGCCGGCTACCCAAGGGGACCTCCTAACACAATGTGTGGATGGACTGGATCTCACCGATTTACTCCCTGAAGATGAG
The DNA here is from genome assembly GCA_032466195.1 of Katharina tunicata. NCBI lineage: Eukaryota > Metazoa > Mollusca > Polyplacophora > Chitonida > Mopaliidae > Katharina > Katharina tunicata. The sequence goes on from JAVFBZ010188251.1 coordinate 6,983, forward strand.
GGGCTCGGGGACAGCCTTCCCGGCGAAATTTCATCGCCGGTGATAAGTTTTTCTTCACCCGCATCATCCCCATTTCCAGCCTTCTACACCACCACTACAGCCTTACCCTCACCTCCATCTGAGAGTTGGTCCCCTGTGACATCTCCGGCCATCATCATCAGCAGCGAGCTTCCCCTGACGCCACGCAAGGGACGAAGGAGGAACCCTGCAAGGGGGTCTCTCGTGAGCCCGAAGAGAAGCAGGGTGGGAGCTCGACCAAAACTATCATCCCCATCTACCTTCCACGAGGCGTCAAATGTGGATGAAGAAATTTCACAGGCAATTTTGAAAACGAACAGGGCAAACAGGACAGCTAAACAACCCTTGCAGAGCTGCCTACCGTTACGGATAGGACGTATTTGTCCCGGAAAATGGCTAAATATAGACTAGAGTTCCGGAAATACGGATCTGCATAATATGTCCCGGATAAATGCTATCGAGTACCATTTTCACTGTATTGGGGCTATTCAAAATATTAGACTTATCCATATTTTACGCCCAAAAATCTGCCCTTAATTTTGGCTTCTACATGTAAAATGTGTGCGTATATCAAACATCAACACATGTTTTCGTATGTCGAGACTTTGGACCGATTCCATTTCTCGCGGCAGGGGGTAAGCTCAGTTTGTCACGATTGGTCAAAGTAATTTCCGATCATAGCCGAATATAAGCCATGGGTGACTTCGGTAAAACAAACGGACGTGTGGAAATTCCCGCGACTCTGACTGACAACACTTGTCTTGGACCTTCCACTCCTAAAAAAAGATAACAGGATTCTTCGCTAGCGGCAGCCGTACAGCTTAATCGGATGTTGTTCAAACGACAACAACGAGAGCTGAAGTAATGATGGTCGACTTAGCGGTAGAACTTAATTTGCCACTGACTGCATTGGACAAACTCTCGAAAGCTGTCAATTTAATGTTCAAGGACTCGAAAATTGCAGAGAACTTAAAGTGCGGGCCCAACAAGGGGACCGCTATCGTGAAGGAAATTGCATTGAAAACATCAACACTTGCTGAACGTATGCAAAGACAGCCGTTTACCATTTCAACGGATGGTAGCAATGACGCTAGGTGCAGTAAATTGTTTCCTTTGGTAGTGAGAACTGTAGATCCGGATACAATGGAAGTTAGATCTGATGTTATTTCGGTCCCAGCATGCAAGGGCTCGGCTACTGGTAAGTATTCGTCGATTTTGTTATAACTTTCGTTTTTGTAATGCTTAAGTTAACATATGGCTCAAGGGAGGTCACTCACTGGGTTTGAAGTCTCCAAGGCTGCTACAAGTAAGAGTTGTTCCCCCTGATTATACAGATCAGAAGTTCTTCACATATGATTGTTAACCTTAACTTTTTTGTATAAAGCAGTATTGATTTAACACTTTTAACGTCACCATGTTATAAAAATAATATAACTGTCAACTCTATGTAATTTCAGGCGAAAACATCTTCAATCTTGTTGAGGAGGAACTACAAACTCAAAAAAAACCATGGGACAACTGTATTGCATTGGGTTGTGATAATGCTAATGTGATGGTGGGGAGAAAGAAAGGTGTTTATGGCTTCATGCTGACCAAACAGCCTCAGATGTACCTCTCTGGATGTGTTTGTCATCTAATCGCTGCTGAAAAAGGTAAGCCTACAGTTTCATGACTGGTTTGTACCTGCCATGGTGGGGTATGTTCTGTAGGGTTTGCCAGGACTACTGTAACTGACTACTATGTATTGTCAAGCTTTGTGTCTTTCGACTTACACTTGTTCTTGACAATAGACACTGTCATTTTATGTTGAAATACTGCTCAGTAGTACATAAGTCTTTATATATGTAACTCATTCACTCGTACAGCTATTTTAGTGTTCAACTTGAATGAATGAAGTAGACAACTTGAAATAAACTACACAACTAGTATGGTTTGTGATTTCTGGTTTTTATTTTATTTTAATTTTTTGATTCTGTTAATGAAACAAAAATATGCTTGTGAAACAAAAATATGCTTGATGGACAAATGAATATCTGTGTTGTATTACTTTGACACATTGTTTTTAAATGCCATGAGTATTAATGACTTATAATGTTTGGTTTCAGGTGCAGCCTGCTTACCACTTAGCGTCGACCAACTTCTTGTGGATGTGTACTATTACCTCGACAAGAGCAGCAAATGACATGCAGCTTTCCAGGATATGCAACTACTACATGAGGTTCAGCAAAGCAAAATTCTTAAACACGTCTCAACAAGATGGTTGAGCATACTGTATGTTTCTTCTTGATGTCATTAAAGTTTACGAAGACATAAATACAGAGCTTCAGAGTGAGAAACCAAAACTGCATGTGATGAAGAGGCGCCTGGAGGTGTTCATGAGAAATCTCTTAGTAAGATTTGTGAAACCCTCTGCCATGACTGGCAAAGAAGTTCTTGATGTTGATTTCATGTCAGCCTACAACATTAAACAGAAATCTGATCTCATTATTGGAGAAGATGCCAGACAGTTCTTAAGAAGGCGAAAGGAGGTGAACCTGAGGGACAATAGAATTGAAGAGTTCTTTGTGAATGTTCAAGCATTTTTCAAGACCAGCTGTACCTACATCAAAATCAAACTCCCTCTAAGTGACAAACTTTTAAAGAATGCAGTAGTTTTGGACCCTTGTAAACGAATAGACAGCCACTTTTCCTCATTGGAATATTTCCTGAGAAGGTTCCCAGCTCTACACCCACCTGGGGTAACCGTGACAGATATACAAATTGAATTTGCCAAATACCAGTGTGAAGACATCACTGAATGTATTAATAGAACTGACAGTTGATTCCACCTGGCACAAGATCAATAAATTACAAGTAGATGACAATAAACCTCTCTTAACTCATTTACCTTCAATAATGTTGTCAATCCTTACCATTCCTCATTCTTCAGCACATTGTTAGAAAAAATCAGACAGATTTCCGGGGAAGCATGGGCCATGAAACTCTACAGGCCTTGGTCATTGCCAAGTGTAGATCAGGGGAAGCACTAGCGCGAGAATGCAAAGACACTGAACTTTCTAACCTGAAAAGTGCATACTATAGGTCTCTTTCTCATTTCAAGTAAATAAAGGTAATATTCACTCAATTGTATATGGAATATTCTTCTAGTCTTTTTATCTTATGGTTGAGGTGTCCCTGAAAATTTCTTTGTGTCCCTGATTTTAGTGAACCTTGTTCCTGAAAACTTGAAGGGGTAGGCAGCTCTGCCCTTGGAAAGTTCAGCAATATTGAAAGGTCGTTTACCAGGGGACGAGCCCCTTATAAACTACAATTACGAGATGGAGTATTCACGGATTATGTCGTTATACAAGGACCCCAGCCATTCCACCGAAGACGTCTTGATGGGGCTGGAGGCTCTCATGACACGAACCCATAGACTTAACAAACAGATCGATCAACAGACCCTAAAGTCGCATAAAATCATGGTATTCTTCTAAATTAGGACAAAAATTTCTTGACAATACCAGGAGCCCTGCGGCTAACCCCTTGGGCTGTGTGGAGTGTGGAAAAAGTGTCGCCACCACGCTTTGTGGCGGTTGTTGGAGAGCCACGAAATGTATTAATTGTTTCACCGCGGCCGCCGGTGGGTGTACATTGTGTAATAATAAAAACTCTTATGTGCCTGTTCAGTTCAAGACCCAAAGGGCGGTGTGTAATAAGTTTTTATCCTCCGTATTGTCGACCTGCCTTCCCGAGGGGTCTTCCTGGCTGGAGCATTTTGGTGCTGGCGGTATAGGGAATTTGGACGAGGACAGCCTTGTCCAAGCTGTATCTCTAGGCTTTACCAAGGGAGTAAATTACGATGCGGCCATCACCGACATGCTCCTCATCGCAGCTTCGGAGGAAGAAAGGTCGATAATGCGGGCGCAATTAAACGCTCACAGGGCTCACTACCTCGCCAAATGTGTTCCCAGGGTCCGCAATACCTGGAAGTCTCAGAACGTGGTATGCACGGCATGTTCCGTTAGATTCGCCAACTGTATAACAATGCAGGGTGGTAGAAAAGTATTCCCCAGGGTACACCGCATCTGGCGAGAGAGTTATCCCTACGTTCTCCGGGGTGTCTTACTTTAAATCAACCCATGTGAAATCCTTTCTTATTATTATTCCGCTTTACTTTTTGTATCTCCATTCCTATTGTTTATGATGATTTTTTACCTTTGCTCACCAAATTACCACCGCCAACCATCATATATAACCTAATTGTTTTTTAAATCACACAAAGTGCCTTTTTTGTATTATATATAAAACACACCATGACCAATGTTTGTACTTTTGTACACTGTTATATATTAAAGTTATTGTTATTTTATACTCCGGTCATTTGTGGGAGATAACTCTTCTTCACAACCACCGAAGTCCATAGGACGAGTAGAGGGTAAATAGTTATTATCGCAGCGTGTGCTCTGTATACACGTGAGCTACGAAGAAGACACCAACTCGAGGTTATATTACATTGAGTGTTTAATGTTCAAAATATCACAAAGGTCTAGTCACCAAAAAGTTTGGCGGTAAACATAGCCGAGACGATAAAAGAGTAAGGAAGATTCTGAAATGTTTTGTCTTTGAGTGCCCTGTGAACGATGTAAATATGTTCAAGAAAATGTATAGAGTTTGTGATAAGACGATAAAAGAGTTCTGTTTAGAAGAGAGTTGTTGAATGAATGGCCTTATGCAGCCTCTCGCTTTAGCAGAGTAGGTTAGAAAGGGGGTTATGGCCTCCCAACATATGTCTAAAGTGTACCACAACGATGAGGATAGCGATCCCGACGACTATAAGGCTTCCATTAAGGCCCCGATGATGGTGGTTGTGTAGTCGTGGTCATTTTCCTCGATGCCGTTGTCTACCCCTCCTATGATTACGATTAGTTTGTCGTTGGTGCTTTTGTTGTTGTTGGGTCTTGGTGTCGTATATGGTGGATTGGCCCCAGCTGTCGGGTCGTGTATATAACGCCGCCAATCGTTACATCTCTCGTCTATTCGCGTCTCAGTTATGCTGTCCTTGCCATAAAAGGTTCCTTTAATCTCTCCATTCCCGTCGATATAGAAATCATACACGCGGCACGAAAGAGTGGTGACACTAAGGGGAACCTCGCGGACAAGCCAGGTGGAATAGCCTTGGGAGAACTTGAGTCTCTTATGCGTATACATCCCTAACCGTTCGCCGTCTGTACCGTTGGGAGCTGGCTGCCGCTCACAATCAGGAGCCATTACGCGGTTTGAGAATACGTCGTAACGCTCCTCCATGTGTTTGGTCGGCTCTTTCAAAAAGGTCTCATTGTTATAGTAAGGAATGAGCTGAGTGTATATATCTCCATCGGGCTCCGTTTTGAAAGGGGTTCTGCCGCACATCAAATGACACATCATCATAATATCACTTCCCAACCGTATAGAGGTGTTCTCGGTGACGGGGAAGGCTTCACCGTCGTCCAGTTGTTTGTATAAAATCAATCCACATTTGTCGGTATAGTCTTGTAATAAGGACTTACACTCGTCAGAGGAGTGTCTGTTACACTTCGTGGCTATATTATGAACTAGTCTATGCTCACTCCACCTAGTATTAACCTCGATAACAGTAAACAGGGGGCCGGGCACGACTACGGCATCAGTCGCGACTAGAACCCCGTGTACAGCGTTTTTGTACGAGGAAAAAAGAGACACATTCCTCACCCTCCACACAGAATACTTAGTGGGGTTCTTGGTATTGTTCCTTAACCACTCTTGCCCCAACTCCGGGAAGGCCGCATTGGGGTATGGAATAGCTTCGGAGCTGTTAATCACCGGTTCTATGGGTTGAACGGTAGCGGGCCAATCCGGGCAGTATACAAAGGCTGATACGATATGGTCTGTACGGTTGAGTGTGGGATTGAAAAAAAAAAGGGCTTCATTTATGTAAGCAGACATCTTAGTGGCAGAGGGGGCCGCGGTCTACAACATACGAAAAAGAATCGTCGTATATAATACATGTAAAGTTGACGGGACGATTAGAACATAATAACTACACGTATTGATGTAATACATATATATCCTTACCTTTTTACTTAAATATGGACCACCGAGTGGTAGTCGGAACGATTCTATAAACACTACGACTATATGGCTTCGCGATACTGAAATATGACATTATACACTATTGCGACCCCGGATGTACACGGCACCTCTAGACGGCTATTTTTACCTATTTATTAGAAATGACATAAACGCATGCGCACTCAGATATGCTAGACCGGCTTAGTCACTATCGAAGGGTTTGGGGGGGGTTGATAAAACAACACGTGAACAAGTAGGGAAAACCATTGAAATAAAAACACCCTGATCAGTGTTTTGTCCTAAGGCTTGTAGACAACGAAAGTGTTTCTCTAATTCGTATCGTAATTTCATATTATTGGTCACTTGAGGTAATTCCATTAAGCTAGTATAGTGTGCATTTATTATGGCCTTTTCATTACCATATCGGCCTGTTAATAGCTTGACAGCAATAGCATAGTTTTCATTGGTCACAGATAGTCCACTGATAGTATTGGTGGCCTCAAGTTAATTTACCCTTTTCATTTTTATGTGCCTCGTGTGGGTCTGGGGAAGAATAGGACCACAGCTCCTCAGAGCTTGTTGTAAGAGGCGACAAAAATGGGGCAGCCTGTCTGCCGGGGGTTGCGTCCCGCGTTCGAGGAGACTGAGGGGCCATTTGGCTGACTCAAGGGTGTCCTATAGCCACTTGGTTCCAACACGTCACTTTGGCTCAATATTCTCCTAGACGGGCCGTCAGATTGGCCTGGTCTGATCAATCGGCTGGTCAGGCCAAGCCCTGCAATGTTCAAATTATAGCCCATATAAGGTTAATAAATAAATAATTTCTGTAAGACAGCTAAAATTTAAATTTAGGATCATTGCAGAAGGCGGTGGCTCATGGGTCAATCGTGTAGAAGACATTGATTTGATATAATGTTACGTCTTTTATGCGAGTATAGCATCCATGGAATCTGTGATATCTTCCTCGGCTGGTTACCGCTGGGAAGGTATCGCCCTTGTTGGTGCTCCGTGGTAGGTGGGGAACATGGATGGTGATATAAACAAAACAAACTATGACTTCACAAACTAACCCCAAAAAAAGGAAAAATGATTTAGAAAATGTTAAAGAAAACTGGCCTAAATTTATTGTAATAAGAAATATAAATGAAAATAAACCTGTCTCAAAAACTTCATCATTTGTTTTGCATAAAAAACTAATATCTACAGCTGGCACACTAAAAAATGTAACGAAAATGAGATCTGGTGACATTCTTGTTGAATGCACCAGACAGCAACAGGCTAAAAATTTATTAAATTTAAAAACTATATTAGACCTACCAGTATCTGTATCGCCGCATAGATCCCTTAACACCAGTAGGGGTATCATCCGGGACCGAGGTAGGGATCTCGCTGAGCTTTCAGAAGATGACATCTATACTGAGCTCAGCGACCAAGGGATGACTAATGTCGAAAGATTTATAACAAGAAAGGATGGTGATTTAGTTAAACTGAATACTTATTTAATTACATTCAATTCAATTTCTGTTCTAGACCACATCTATGTTGGACCTTACAGGATGAGGGTTGATACCTTCATCCCCAACCCAACACGGTTTTTCCAGTGTCAAAAATTCAGACACGGTAAGGCCCAATGTAGAGGTGGTCTTATTTGCTTTCGTTGCTCTGGAGAGGGTCATGAGGGCTTTGATTGC
>JAVFBZ010188262.1:0-14757 GCA_032466195.1 Katharina tunicata
AAAATCAAGGCAGATTCCAGCCGCTTGAGCACGCGTTTGTGGAGCTCTTTAGTGTAGGAGGTAGAAAGACGTTACATTGTTTTTGTCGGCTGCTTCGGAAACGTTTTTGCATGTCGCCGAAAACAAGTTTGGCTCAAAATAAAGAGCTGATTTTCAAAATCGAATCGAAAAGGTATGTTAAAACGCATTTTAACCCATCCAAATCCTTATTCAACTATATTTTCTTGTTGAGTACGGTCTTGAGCATGGTACCTACCATGCCTAAGAATCGAACGTTTTCGTACTCCGTTGAGCACGGTAGGCGTGCTCAACTTTTTTTTATAACCTTTAATTTATAGCACAGCTCTGGAGTCGACTAAGTTAAGCACGGAATCAGCTCTTGAGTAGACTTAAGGACTTTTATAACCTCGGCCCCTGTAGATTACAAACAAGTTTTGTTGTTGTTTTTCCTGTCATAATTGATAGCCTCTTCCAAGTACAGCATCTTCCAGGTGCACAGACAGGTGTTTACCTTCCTGATGCGTTCTGAGGTAAGGGCTCCAGGAAGCAGATTAGTTTGGGTGTCCTGTTGTTTGTCCTGTAAATTTACTGTAGTTGGCAGCATTGTTTAGGCTAGTTCCCTTCACCACTAGTAAAATAACCTTAATTATTATCCGTCAACCAAATTCCTTATGTTTTGATGGGTCAATTTGCGAGGGGATAAAAACCTGCACACCCTGTGAGAATGTTCAACTCACGGGTAATACAAAAATAAAAATAAAGGAAGCCTTCGTTTCAAATTTTGTTTTCTTTATTTAATATAACTGACGGTAAAATTCGACAATAAGTTGGCAATGACATAGTTTAAAACCATAATTTCTTCACAATCGGCACATTTAAAAGACAGTAAAATATCGGAAACATCAGCTTTTACAGACTTTTTTTGTGCAACGTCATTGACTTTTCAATATCCCCGGAATCTGACATCTTTGGACACATTATTTTGTCACAAGTTTTATTTAACTCTGACAGGGAGACTTGGCGGATAATAAATTTGTCATTGACGTTTTTTGCATGGTGTATGGATTTTTATGACAGTCTTAAAGCTCACACACCACTTTGCCTGCGGCTCAGGGTGTACAAGCTTTAAGCCGGTCATAAAAATCCGTACACCCTTTGAAAAAACGTCAATAACTAATAGTGTGGCGTAAAATCCCAACAATCAAACAAACAATAAAGAAATACACTTTCAGGCTTTCTATGCTATCAGGTATATTTAAAATCATGTATAGTATTTGTTTTCTGTTATGAATTGGTTTGGGTTATAATTATAAGTTTTAGTATCAGCTTGTTGACTGCTTTTTTTAGAATGTGTTGTTTCTCAGAATGATTAACATTTTGCCTAAATGTTGTTTTTGATTTTGAAGGTATTGAAGGAGATGTGCACTTCTACTATAAGTCTGAGAGGTGAGTTCTTAATAACCTACTGAGCTTCATTTATAAGCAGTTCAAATGTGTGGCACTCAAAACACTGGCAGGTGGTTTTCATCAGATTCCTATGCCTTAAAGATCGTCAGTCCTTCGTCTGTCCTGTCCTGTTGCTCACCGCTGATCTAGAGAGTTGTCATTTACATATTACATTGTGCTGATATATCTTTGAACTGACATAAGCTTGACTAAATCAAACAAGCCAAACATTGGATAAAAGCAACCAGTGAATTGTTAGTGTTGGAGATTAGGGTGTTTCAAGTCCATATTCTCTCCCCATCAAGACTGACACGGCTTACACGACTTACATGGCCAATAACCTCCAGTACACAGGGGAAAAGGTGAAAGTTTCCACAAACACTAAAGCTGCTTCAGTTGTCTGAAATAATTTTTGAATAAGAAGCAAATGAATAACTGCTGGGTTACGACTATGCTATAAAACACATTTAAACTATGTACTAATGTAACAAGACTTGTTGTTTTACCTTCCTGCCACACAGTTCAACATCAGCTTGTAAAGGGGGCCGTACAACAATTATCTCACTTCGATGTGACAACAAGGAAGACGGGAATGGAACGATTCAACTTCCACCAAAGTGCTCTGACGGAACCTGTGATGGATGTGTGTTTCACTTCCTGTGGCGCACCCAGCATGCTTGTCCTATCTGTAAACCTGAGGATTATGAAGTCATTGTGGGAGAGTGTATCCAAGGAAGCCAACGTCTGCATTATGTGGCTCCAAAGTAAATGCCATATGTCTTAGCTGTGTATTTTTTCTCTCTCACTTTTTTATTTCTTTCCTTGAATATAAAAATTCAGTATCTAGCTGCTTCTTGTAAATGAGTGGGATGTTATTAAGTTGCACTTACTTTCTGAGACTCATCCGGAACAAGAATTGTTGGGGTTAGGTTTTACCCTATACTTTTTTTGTTCCATCATGGTTGATGAATCTTGAAATTCAGGGCTATTTCCTTCACTCATCATTGTTCTGATATGCCTTCCTCTAAGTTATATAACCTACATGTAAGCACAGCATTTAACTCCTAATATGCTAATAAATGTAATCAAACCAACAAATCAGTTACAGAAAAAACATTGTTCTGAGATTTAATGGAGAGGCTCTAAGCTGTGTGTTCTTTCATCTGCATCATTCTATCTGATTATAAACAGATATACAATTTGCAGCAATAGAAGAAAAAATAAACAGTTGTTGGGCTCAGGGCAGAAATGAAATACCTCTAAGCACAGCATTGAACACCAATTCATCAGTCTAACAGGCACTGGTATTAATAGCACATTAGCACTAGCACATATGTGAAATAGATAGATATATAGATATATAGATAGATAGAGTTCTTTATTTTTAAAACTCGATGACTCACAATTGGTGTAAAGACCTCTTTTTATGGAGGTCGAGTTATATAACAATGGTCTAATAAAAGGTTTAAAAAACAACAGCATATCAACCTATTTGTGTATTTACTTTTCAGACACTGTCTTGTCCAAGGAAACCCAGAACAGGGAAGCAAACAAAGAAAGTGTTCAATGCTGCCCTTTGCTGTAAGGCTTTATTTTACCTAACATAATCCAACAGAAATGAAACAATTGTATATGGAATCCTGGCTTACACCTGTATTTTATGCTGCCATAACAACCTTTTTTTTTATTACACAACTTTAATTTCAGTTAATATCCTGTCATCCTGACAGATTTTATATTCAGACTACAAATAGGATTAGCCAATTTCTGTTTTTTATTTGGCCTGTAGATAAAAATGATTTTGAGACCGTTAAAGTCTAGAAATACTTGCCAGAGCTTCCGATATAAGTTTTATGCTCTAACAAAATGCTTGGAAATGCCCAGTGTTATTTAGGCCAGGGAAATAATAATATTGGCCAAAAGAGAAATTTGTTCAGAAGTAGAACTTAAGCATTGTTTATAAATATAGCCAGGAGTTTTTTTCTGCCAGTACTGCCATACTCAGCTAAGACGTCAATCACTGGTCAGACTAATATTATAGAACATAAAAACCTGTATGAATGACAACTTCTCTTTATTTCTCAGCCAGAGAAATGAATAGAAGTTGTCATCCATACAAGTTTTTATGTTCTATAATATTATATCCAGCTTCTAATTGTCATTAAAATAAGTCAGAATAATATTGTAACTATCTTTTGTCTACAGATTGAAATCAGTATCTTGGTTGGGATTGGTGTTGGAATCATTATGTGTGGATGTCTGGTCTACTGCTGGAAGAAAAACAGAAAGTAAGACTCATAGACATAAGTCTAACATGTTATAGATTCATTATGATCACATCTATTGCACACACTTTGTTGACTGGGGGTCTACATGTACCTAATAACACTTCAATTGAAACCTATGTTGACATTTTCAGCCACTAGGAGACCATCATTTTAATCCATTGATGAATTAAGTTCATAGATTTAATCCACGAGGCAGTGATATGTACACCTTGGTTTTATTGTCTTTTTTTTCTTCTCTGAGACGTTCATTCCTTCTCCCTCAGATTGGAGTACAAGTACATGAAGCTAGTTGGTCAAGAAGTAACCACCAATAAATACGGTGAGATGGAATTGCCAGGTGTCGACTCGTGTGCCCTAGATGAAGGGGAAGAGGAAGACCAGTTTGATGCGGTTCATTTTAAAGAGAGCAAGGGGAAACAACTCCTAAACAAACTCAAATCAAAGATTGGTGGAAAGGTAAAACTTGTTAAAAAAAGTTAAAAATGGCCTTAACAAAACTAGTTATGTTAGCCAAAGTGATTGAAATGTAGGAAACCAGAAAACCCTGTTGCTTCAAAACAAGTGCATTACTGCTTAGTGCTTACAGAAACTTTGTGGGAGCCTTCTGTGTAGCCTGTAGCTAAGTGGCACTAAGAAGTCTACTTGTTGTGGTTTCGTATACTGTTCATTTGTACTCAATTTATTTGTCATTTCTTGTGCCCTGTCTTTGTTTTATGGCTTGACACCAATAATGTGTTGTTGTCAGTGATTTTAATAATATTTTTATTAAAGAAATCTCTTTTTAATTCCAAATTTCTTCGGACAGAAAACTTTATGTAGTTCAGTTAAGGAAAAATCAGTTTATCTTTGATTTTGTTTTTTTTATTCATTTTTTTTTATTTGCCTGAAATCATCCTACTTAATGACAGGGAAGAGATGAATATATTATGTATAAATTTCAGTGGCTCGATATGAAGGAGCTATAATCATTGGGATTTTCTCTGGTAATTATATTTGATGTATATGGTGCTCTGCTTCGCTTGTCGAGATAATGGTCATCTGTGGAATGAATACGGACTCAAAATTGAACTTCTTTCTCATAGGTTCAACACTGGGCTTCAGAAACAAAGCCTGGAATGTTAATATTGTACTTAATAGACACTTTGCCTTGTGTCAATACTAATTTTTCTGCATACTCTTTTCACAAACAAATTTCTCGTGCACATAGGTATTGACTACAAATTTTCTAAGTGCAAAGAAACAGACAACTGTATTTGAAACTTAAGTTACATTTCATCAATCATTGTATTTAAATTATAGGAATACTGTGTTTTTTTCCAAAAGTTTCCAAATGTACAATAAAATAGAATTACAATAAGTTCAAGGTGACAAAACATTTCTCAGCTAACCAAATCTAACTGTCAACAACTTGATAAATAAAAATTCAAAAATACAGTAAATATTTTTCAATATTTTGCTGGTGGAAAAGGTGTTTTCGGGAAGTTAGTTTTGTAATAAACACAGACACCTGCCTTTAAACAAGTCCTTGTCAGATTTGCCGACCAACATGACCGCTGCCTTTAAATCAAAATTTCAAATTTTTCTGTGATGTGTGTGCTAACTATGCAGGTTTTGCCCACCTACCGGTATATTTTTATTTGTATATTATATATTATTTCTGGCCAAAAAGTTCTTCAACCATACTGCGATTGCTTTGGTCTAAGTAAAGTTATGTTGTACCTCTAATAATTAAGCAACAGTCACTTTATTGAAAGCTATCCACCTTAACACTCAGATCTCGGCAAAACTGTACTCTCTGGTATTTGTGCTTAAGAGATGACAAATTTGGTATAATATGTCATATGAGTGGGTAAATGTCACATCAGTTAGGAGGGGTAAATACCAGGTAGACACAGCGTTCACTCTAAAATATATCCCCTACTTACTGTTCACTAGAAATCAGACATGGATACTTTCTCTGTAAGTATAGACAACACTTGTTCCCCTATATGTTCAAACCAAACTGGACTAACTTGGCATAATGAGACTTTTTGGTAAATTTTAACTAAGTACACTAGCTTCCTCTATCTTGTATAGAACCTCTATTTCCCCAAAGACATGACGACTGAGATGGATTTTCAACTTCTGGATATATTGAATTTATTTGAATTTACCCAGCTTCTAAATGCCACTCAAACTCTATTTCCCCGTTGCTCTCTGAGCTAAGGGGGCCCTCTGGCTAAGGGCAGTATTTTTTCCAGATTATATTCTTGCTGCCATACTTAGAACTGGATGAATATTATCTGTCCAACAGCAAAAACACTACGGTGAATACACATTTTATGGTTGTGTTAAGAGTTGTTGTCATTTAAGTGAAATACCCTTGAGCACGGCTTTAAACACCAATCAATCTCTGAACTAAGGGGTATCAGGAAACCATTATTTGTGGTGTCCTTCCTGTAACATGTGTACTGTGTTTTCTCCTGTGGTGGTCTTCACAAAGTCGGCAGGCACTCCCTCATATGAGTGAAATAACCTTGAGTATGAGATAAAATCCCACTCAAACAATCATAGAATGTCAACAGACTTAAGATGGCCCCTGTTGATATACTTGAATTATCTGAGATAGAGGAAGTTTTGGTACTAGTGGATTAAACTATTTCCAACATAGCTCTGTTAATCCTATAGGAGCTGAAAACATACCATGAATTATATAGATCCTGTTACATATATCTATATATATATACAGAGGCAAATCTCATTTGCGATTAAGTTGCTCTGACCAAAGTATCTGTGGAGGGGATCTTTCTTCTAAAAACTTAAAGTTAAATCTTTTCGTGGGAAAATTATGGCACTTTTCTATTTCATCCAGGCACTGTTAATTTCCACACTTTAACACTTATGTGATTGAAATAGCCTTCATTAAGAGATCAACCACTCAACTAACTTAATTATCATCAAATATATGTAACTCTTGGTATGTAATAAATTGATTTCAGCTCCAGTTTGTAAAAACTGAACAAAATCTCCCTCTCCTAAAATTGATGGTTTACCTTTGGGTTTTTTTTATTTGTTTTGTTCATGTTTTATTTCTTTTATTCAAAGAAAAAAAAAAACGTTTCCTTTTGATTTAATGAACAGAATTTCTACAGTTTAAACTTTCTCGGGTGCTTGCCATCTCTTTAGTGCACTACAGCATCTATACCAGGAAGTAAATGAAGTAGAACTCTGATTATTTCCATTTTTATCTGCACAAGATTTTGTTTAGTCATTTATAGATAATTACTATTTGTGATATAGGAAAGCGTTGGGGTTATTTGGTTTAATGGTTCATGCCTTGGGTTAGGTGAATTGCTCTTTAACCTTTCATTTTATCATTTGTCTTATGTAATATTTAAATCAGGTTTCCGGCTATCACATTGATTTCTTGGTGATAGGCTTTACTCTTAATTTCTATTGTTTGAAATTCGCAATTGAAAGGATTGAAAAGATAGTCAAAAATCTATAACTAAATGCTATGCTGTTGCTCATCCTGCTTATTTGGTGACCACTTTAACTTTAAATGAATCTCACAGATAAGCTTTTTACTTGGCAGGGATATCAGAATGTATCTTCCTTCTGTTAAGATGATGAATTTTATGGCATACCAATAAACTCCGGACAACATCATTCAGTTAACCAGTATTTTTTATGGGGATTGACTTTAACCATTTACTTTTACCTTTTTAAAATATCATTTGTATATAGTGTTTTAGTTTGTATATAGTGTTTTAATATCCTGTAATTGGATCTCAGTCCGTTGGATGTTTACTTAATAAATTTTTAAAAAATAAATAAAAATGACAATTCTTACATTGCTCACCAGGAAATTACTTTTCTTCTTCATGCTACATGTGGTGACCATGTCGCTGAAGTAAATTTATTTTAAACTGTTGCAGATCAAATTTAACTTGT
This sequence comes from Katharina tunicata, assembly GCA_032466195.1. Taxonomy (NCBI): domain Eukaryota; kingdom Metazoa; phylum Mollusca; class Polyplacophora; order Chitonida; family Mopaliidae; genus Katharina; species Katharina tunicata. The sequence continues at coordinate 7,668 of JAVFBZ010188262.1, forward strand.
AAATTTGTACAGGTTGGTTTTGCTAGGGTTACATTTTCAGTAATTTGTGTCATTTCATAAATGCATAAATAAATCATAGTACAAACAGTCCACCATACATTTTACTTCAGTTTAAGTGGCTTTTGGTGGAAAATGATAAATCCTACAGTTCAGTTGAATTGAATTTATCCATAGTGTCATGTTTGTATTGTTTATTATCTAAACTGAAGTTAGCTAGTTCAGAAATATCTGCATACTGACACCAGGGTGAAATTCAGAACCCTGAGAAAGACCCTATTCACGAGCAGTTTATGTCTGCAACATGAATCAAAATTTAGCCAACCCGCTCTAGTGGTGGTAGAGGGCAGCCTTTACCGTGGAGGATAATGTACAGGACTCGTTTGAGTATTGGAAGAGGGAGGGTCATATTGATTTTACTTTTTTCTGTTTTTATGTCTGTCCGTCCTGAAAACTTTGCTTTTTTAAACTTATATTATACATTCTTCTCTATATATAGATGTGCCACATGGAAATTATATCACAGAATTATTGGATTTTGTCTTGTTTTTGTTCTTTTTAGATTTGGTAACATCTTTTTGGGTAACTTTCATTATTGACTAGTATCTCTACAAATGCAAATGGCGTTGTCCAATATTGTTAGCCACTAATAATACTCTCAGTTAACCTTCCTCTTCCTCTTGTTTCAGGACGATGATAATCCATTCGAGAGCATTGCTTTATCAGAGAAACAGTCTTTAACTTGAGAGGTGGAAATCTACAGGACCAGAGAGATAACAACTCTTAACTAAGTGTAATCGAACATTTATAATTTGACTCTACATCATTTGGTTTCATTGTTTCAGTATTTTGCAGTATTTTACTTTCGTTTATCTCTGTCACGTAGAAGACATTGCTGGAAAGGGTTGTGTCTGCTGGCAGCATCTTCGTTCATATTTCTGTATTTTAAGAACGCAATATTTTACATTTATCTCATGTCATTTACAGTTCTTTTTCTCTTTCAAATATTTATGTTTCACTTTTGGTCTATGCATTTGTATGTCTCGTTGGACCAATCAGCCGACTATACCAGTGTATATCTCAATGTTATTTACATTCTTGACATTTTTCCCTATTCCCCTTCTTGGACAGTTTAGTTTTGGATCCGTGTCCTACACTTTATTATTATAACTGATGAGCTGATGGGGAAATACACCAAAAATGCACTTACACGGATGTTAAACCTCTGAATGTGGGCTATTTTATTTACATTTTAATTTTCCCATTTCTTAATATTCTACTTCTTTTGTGTAAGTAAGTATCAACTGTTGTAATATACATTAACTATCATTGAATTTGTAATTTATTTTCAAAGAATTGTAAAATAAATGTCTTAAAGCTGCAGTTATAAAGATGCATTTTAATCTAGATATTATGTGATAATTATGATTTATTGTCTTCTATTTAATACCAACCATTTTGTTTGTGCGATCCAAAAATACCCTGTTGGGATTGTAATGTAAGGAAACGGGGATATTTATTAATTTATTAGTCTAGTGTTGATGATACATGTACATTCCTCTTCGTTGTAAAAACTATAGCTTTTGTACCAAAGTCTGTCAATTATTTCTGAGGTGTGGATTCTTTTTTGGTATTATACTTTTAATTTTTAATGAAATATCACAATATATTAGAAGCATTGAAACTCCCTTTATAAACATTCATGTATATTTTCATGTTCATTTTACAAGAGTTTAAATGACCAATGAAATTCTACATTCCATGACATTTTTTTATAATGTAAAAGTACTTTAATGCTTTTATTCCATAAAGTTAACATTACCTGAGCATGTGGGTAGCGGGAGCTTCTTGTGCCCTGCTCTCTAGACTAAGGAGCTTCAGGAAGCTGATTTATAAATGTCCTGTGGTGTCTTCTGCACTGCCATGACTGTTCTTGTCACTCGTTGGGCTGACACAGAACTTGAATTTACATTTGGAAGATCAATGAGCCGTGAATGCCGACCTCTTCTCTAAAACTTCCCATTTGATCTGTGTTAAACCTTGTTGGGGAAAGCACTACGTATTTTAATTTCAATTTAATAGACTTTTCACCCACAGTAAGCAATGTGTTGGAAAGACATTACATTCTTTTTCTTGTCTAGTAATTTTACTTAACCGTACCAACTTGGTAATTTCAAAACAATTGGACGTCAGGCGTCTTTCTTTTGATGTTAGTGGCTGGTTAGCAAGAGCTTTCAGTGCCGTGATGCTATCAGAGCAAAGGGACCTCAGGATGCCGATTTGTAGTTGAATCTTATCCTGGTCCCAGGGCATCTTATTCTGTCGCCAGTGTTGTTGAGAGTGGCTTCCTTCACGTATTAGACTGGCATCCCACCATGTGAGTGAAATAACCTTAAGTATGACATGACACCCAAATCAATCAGTCAATATTTTGAAGTTGTAATTAACTTAATTGGTTTATTGCAAGGTCAACAAAACTGTATTTCAACAGGATACGGTTTTCTTTTTGATAAAAGTGCTTTGGTGGCCCATTTTAATCACAATATTTCAGGCGTCTTCAATTCGTTTTACGATTCTATGAAGAACTCAAACTCAGTCTTGTTTCAATACCTAGTTAATTGAAATCAGTGCCTTGTCTGTCTTTCCCATTCCACACCTAAGGCATATGTTTTGAATTCAAATAATATTTAAAATGTACATAAACAAAAAAATAATGCATGCATAATACATTGTGAATCTGTACTAAACTGTTAAATGTAGTTCTGTTTTTGGAGACTTAAAGAAAAACTTTTACATCTACCAATTTTTGTAATATTGTTTGTTGTCTGACAAGAAAAGCATATTTAAGATGTCGTCAAGTTTTTATTTGGTTTCAATTATGAACGCTGACACCACTTAAAACCTTAGCACTAAATTTAATTGGCAGGTAAACAAAAAATGTGAAAGTTCAAAATCATTTGTGTCTTCAATATGTTAAATTGCCTTGTATCCTGTGTTCTCATAGAATTGAAATCCCGTGGCATACCAGTATTAAGCTGTATATTTGTAGGCCAAGCTGTTAAATAATAAGTGTCCGTATATCTGTGTAATGGGAAATAAGGTGACCGGGTTATTAGAAATGAAATGACTGTGATGAATACTTTGTTGAAGTTCTTACCATTTTTTGTCTTTTGTTACTTTCAAATATATAAGTATGGAGATAAAGGAGTAAAATGTCAGATGAAAGCCCTTTCCTAAATGTTTTTCTTTTTCTTTTTTGTTAAATAAGTGGTATGATACTCTACATTTGTGGATACCTAAACATCTTTTTTATTCAAGATTGCAATGTTTTGTATCAATTTATGTGTTAGCTAACTCTGATCTCACTTCATTACTTGTACTGTCTTTATATTCCTCTTCATATTTTATTTCTTTACTTTGTTCTTAGCAGGATAAATGTGTAATGAGGTCATCTTTGTCTTTGTTAACCTTCCCAGATGATATGTTCTCAATTTGGTCATTCCAATATGATATTTTCCCAATCTGGTCATTCTAGGATGATATGTTCCCCATCTGGTCATTCCAAGATGATATGTTCTCCATTATGATGGTCATTCCAATATGATATTTTCCCAATCTGGTCATTCTTATATATGTTCCCCAGCTGGTCATTCCAAGATGATATGTTCCCCATCTGGTCATTACAAGATTATATTTCCCCCATCTGGTCGTTCTAAGATGATATATGTTCCCCATCTGGTCATTCCAAGATGATATGTTCCCCATGTGGTCATTCTAAGATGATATGTTCCCCATCTGGTCATTTCAAGATGATATGTTTCCCATGTGGTGCATGCATCCTGTATTCAGGATTACTTTGTTGTTTATCAATAAGGATTCCAGTGTTTTTTATTCCTGCTATTACCTGATTTCTAAAGCATAATAGGATGTGTCTGTCCAGATGACTGACAAAATGTGGCTTACATTGTCAAGGCAGTGTCAATTTCAAACTTTGTCCTATTGCATTATGTTTGCATCCTATGATTGTGAGGAACTTTTTGCATTCTCTATGGTGAGGGTTGCCTGTGTTCTCTAGGGGTGGGTTGCCTGTGTTCTCTAGAGTTGGGTTGCCTGTGTTCTCTAGGGGTGGGTTGCCTGTGTTCTCTAGGGGTGGGTTGCCTGTGTTCTCTAGAGGTGGGTTGCCTGGTCTGGGTAAATAGTTCTTTCTTGTCTGCCAACGTTTGAAAACATTTATTTCCAACCATATAGTGTACTGACAACTTGTAACATTTATTTCCAACCATATAGTGTACTGACAACTTGTAACATTTATTTCAAACAATATAGTGTACTGACGACTTGTAACATTTATTTCAAACCGTATGGTGTACTGATAACTTGTAGCATTTATTTCCAACAATATAGTGTACTGACAACTTGTAACATTTATTTCCAACCATATAGTGTACTGTTAGTACTGTTGTTTCATTCTTACATTTACCTTCATCCACATTTTACTACTTTACTTTATTTTATTTTAAAGGTATAATTTACAAGAAAAAGTGTGCGTGATTTATTATTTGCATTCCTTCCATTTTGATTCTTTGTCGTTTTACAATCATACCAAAATACAAATAATCACTACTTTCTAACTGCCTTGTATTGCAATATTTTGTGTTTGTTTTTTGTGCCAACTTTACCTTTGTTTCATTTGTAAATAAAACTTGATTTTTTTCCCATGTTTATTTTGTTTTAATAATATAAAAATTTGAATTCTGAATCAATAACTATTTTATTTTGTTGATACCTCAGCTTTTTTTCTTTCTATCACTGATTCTTAGCTATAGTTATATCTATTGTTACAACTAATTGGATCTCTTTTTCTAACTGTGTTGTTATATTGTGATTTTCGCTATATTTACTTATTCTTAATCTCTATGGTCTCCTCTAAGAGGATATTCCTGTGGCCTTTGAGCTTAGGACATCATACAGTTTGAGTTTGTGGTTTGATCTATTGTCAATGTCCTCTGTGTCATCCATCTGGTGGATACGCCATTTCATATGATTTCAATAACCTTGAGTACTGCATAAAATCTCAATAAAACAAACTAAACAGATATCGATCATTTCATATTCTTGAGAATTCACAACTGTTCTGTTCCTTCCTTTTTACAAAAAAAAAAGATCTTTAATGTCATTGATTCTCGTGATTGGTTCACAATTGTATTCTGATATCGATAATTTATTGTACCATACTCTATCATTAAAACAAGTCTTACAGTTTTGTATTGTATTAAAATTTGATTGTATTGAAGGTGTTTTTATTTATTACTAAAGTCCATTTTATTAGTCTGGGTTTGGCCAGGCTGGAATGCAGGAGAGCAGGGTACAGTTATATCAGTGCTTTACTCGTTTTGGGACAACACTCTCTGAGATAGCACAGGTGTTGGGAGGAATGCTGGAATCGAACCCCTCATACTCCGACCAATTACCTGCTGTAGACCTTTATCTGAAGGTTGGGAGGAATATGAACTCCTGATACTCCGACCAATTACCTTCTGTAGGTCTTTATTTGAATGTTTGGAGGAATATGAACCCCTGATACTCAGACCAATTAACTTCAGTAAACCTTAATCTGTTCTAAGATAGCTTTCTCCAAAAATCATTAAACTATTGTTGAAAGTCACAAGTCAGCACTAAAATATGACGGTATCTTCAACCAAAATATGTGACATGATGTGCATTTTTAGCAATCAAATTAAGTAATATCTTATTTGAAAGATTTACGCTAGTTTTTTTGAAAGTACTGAATAATTACTTAACTAATCTATGAAATTCATGTAAATTTCTGAAAATTCCATGTTCCATGCTTTCTGTGTATACTGATGTAACTATACTCGATCTACAGAAAATGAAATAAACTGCTATTTTCCTAAGCTAAATTTTTCTTTTAGTTTATTTTCTTTTGAGTTCAAAATTGCTTCATTATTGAAAAGCTTATTTGGGGCATGTAACATTTACAAAGGCTAATTCAGTGGTATTTATTTCACTTTGATACTGTTTCTTTTTAATTTCATAAAACAAGAAGATAAAGTCGTCTATGTCGTAAATACAAAATACAGGACACCACAAATCCTCTTCCTGATTACCCTTTAGCTCCAAGAGCACCAGGGCACAGGAAGCTCCAGCCAACCACCCGCAAAAAAACTTGTCGAATATAAATATTCCATTAATATTATGAGATTGAAAACCTGGAACACTTCCTGTTCGACATGATAGTGCCCAACGCCTTCATGGGGACATTTCCAAGGGCTATTACAGCTATTCCAAACACCATTACAGTCAGGTGACAAGACACGAAAACTGGTAAATCCATCAACATTTTTTTTATTATTCCGGCACCATTACAACCAGGTGACGATACATAAACATGGTGTGGGAGGCCATTAACCTTTTTGTTTATCATTGCTGCACCATAACAGCCAGGTGACGATAATCACAAATTTTGTCCCCGGAAAAAGGTGAAACCCATTAACATTTTTTTTAATTCCCACACAATTACAGCCAGTCGACAAGACACACAAATCGTGTCCATGGAAAACGTATGGAAAAGAAAATCATCCTCAGAAAAGTCCATAATCATTTATTAATTATTCCCCCTCCATTACAGCCGGTGGTCAAGAAACAAAAACTGTGTCCCCAGAAAAAAGGGAAGTCCATTAATATTTTATAGTATTCCCAGCACCATTACAGCTAGGTGATAAGACAATAAATCATGTCCCCGGGGAACAGGCATGGACACGAAATCGTGTCCTCTGAAAACTAGAAGTCCATTAACATCTCTTGATGTCCAGCAACAATACAGCCAGGTGACTACACTAAAATCATGTCCCCGGAAAACAGGGAAGTCCATTAACTGTTCTCTTGTATCCCCTGAATCATTATACAACCAGGAGACAAGACATGAAAATCATGGCCCCGGAAAACATGGAAGTCCATTAACTGTTCTCTTGTATCCCCTGGATCATTATACAACCAGGAGACAAGACATGAAAATCGTATTCCAGGAAGGTCATGCATTTACATTTTTTGTTCCTGGGAACATTACAGACAG
>JAVFBZ010188273.1:0-14756 GCA_032466195.1 Katharina tunicata
TCATCTTGAAGCAAATTACAATCATTAAAATCAGATATTGATTTAAAAATTTTACTGTCATCAGCGAATAAAAGACAGTTTGAGTTTCTTAAAACATAAGGTAAATCGTTGATAAAAATGACAAATACAATGGGTCCTAAAATTGACCCTTGGGGGACTCCCGATGGCACTGGAGTCCAATCGGAATACTGTACAAATGAGGTACCAAATTACAATGGAGAGTCTTGGACATTTTAAATATCTAAACAGCATCATCCAAAATATTCTGAATGTAGCGCGCATGTTTATTAAAACTGTCAAGCAGAATTAAATTTATTATCTTCTCTTTTTCTATTAACTATTTAATCAGAGTGATCACAGCTTCCCTTTTGTTTACCCCGGCAACAGCATATAATCCGTGGGGATGCTTTGATTGCTATCGGCTTCATCCTTACATAGTTATTGTAATTACCATCTCGTCATCACACCATACCCACAACTCCTTCAAACAATATTGGATTTCACTGGTATTGTGCATATTTTATCTGCATATGAAGATTTCAGTGACATATGTAATCCCTGTTTGCCAGGTGTCCCCGGTTGGATTCCCTATGTAGCCTAGGGATGCACATTTTTCTTTCTCTTCATCGTTCATTGTATATAAACAATACAGTTACTAATAGTTTGTAGATTCTCATTTTATTTTGACAATACCCATGTTGCTACAGTATACATTCTATTTTGCGGATACCTATGTTGCTACAGTTTGGGTGTACCTATTCAGGAGGTATAAATATTGCAGGGCAATTACAGTTTACAGTTAAAGGCTTAAAGCGTATCATAGAGTTGTAAAGATTCTGGTTCCCATTGACAAGGCCTATACTATATTTAGTGAGTTGCTATACGTCCAACTTTAGAACTTAGAAGATCCCCGGCTCCCGAAAAAATGAAAAAAAAAATTCATTATTGTCATAATTAATGAAAGTAAATATTCCAAATGAATACTCAATAGTATTGTGATAGTTATTTTAATGCAATCACGTATGCTTAACAACAATGTAGTTTTTAAATGTTATGATGCTGTGGTTTATATGTTGTTTTTTCTTGTTCTTGTTTTTTGCTTAACAATAAATGAGTTAAGTTAGGACAAAATTAAATTAAGAACTTAAATATCTATATAATTGATTGATTGGGATTTGTGCGGCTTGTGTCGTACTTGGGTTATTTCACACATATATGAATTCAAGGGATTTCAAAAATTTTACTGATTAACTTTTACATGGTGATGATTAAACATATATTTTTTTTACTTGGAAAAGCAGTGAGTTGGTGATAATCCAAATTAAGAAAACAACAGTAATATGTTTTCTGTATATGTAGCTAATTAAACAAATGTTTGGTTCATTGCTTACATCTAGCTCAAGGTTAAATCAGTTACCCTAAATGCTCAACAAATTCGACCTCCATGGACACATGTTTCAAGTCATTTAGTGAACGTATTAATGTGAGATTGGAACAACTTATATTTTCTTGTAGCTAAAAGTATGAAGTTCTTAAAACTTCAACAGTGTGTTTCTACACTTCTTAACCTTTGCATAAAATGTAGTTTTATAAGTGGGAAATTGGGTCAAATTTGTTGAGCATTTAGGGTATGGGACACAAATTTCAGTATTTGTATAGCACATCCCTTATACTTACTTGAACTTTTCTCCCATATCTAAATGATTTTGACTGGCAAAAGGCAATAATTATCTCATGAATTGGGTTCTAAAATAAGATGACTTGTTTCAGCGATATTCGATTGGTTTAATATAGTAACACATTAAATCATTATTGTTAACATGAAAAACTAGTCTTGGGTGGGTACGTTAGAATTTTTTAAAGCTTCTATTTTTATAAAATACATCAGCCTGAATCATTATTAAAGTAACCTTAGCACTCAAAATTAGGGTTTTACAACAAAAAACGTTTCCCGTTGCACTCGCCTTTAGGTGGTACCTAATTTCATATTAATTGTCTTAATACGGTTATCCCAAAAAATGAATCGTATTGATTTTACTAACAAATTACTTAAAATGAAACAGAAAAGAAATGTGTTATAGGGTCGAATCAATCTGAAGTCTGTAAAAGGTCGAACAAAAATAGATAAAAAAAATACCTTAGAGTCAAAGACTCGATGGTAGGAGTCTGATTTGATTCTCTATTTTAGAATGACCGGCAATGTACTTATCTTTCATTATGGGTAGTAAGTCATAACATGTTGATGGGCTACCAGAGTTATCTTGTAGTCTATGGAATTTCCTGACAGGAAGTGTACACGTAAGCCCACTGCGCTTGCGCGTTGATAGAAAGGAATCAAGTTTTACATTTTGCTCAAGGATTCGGAATCAGATCGTTTGGAATTTATGCTACGGTATGTTAATGAACAGAATACAACAACAACGTATGTTCGAGAAATTAATTTATGTTAGAGTCCATAAAATATTGACCAAGACGAGCTCAGTTTGTCAAAAATAAGAAACATAAACACAGATGTATGTGATAAGGTCATTTATTTTATAAATGAATGACAATTTGTGGGGCGAGTAAATAATTTTACATTAATGGCACGAGAAAAAACATTTATCATGCACCAAGCTAAGATTGTTTCAAAATGAAATTTTTGACAAAAGGTGAGGATCAAAGGTCAAAATGGGACAAAGAGGAACAATAAAACACTATTGATGAGGGAGTGGAGGTAGGTCTTTTAAGCCAGAAAGCTGAGTCCAGGTCCGCCAGCTGTAGTCAGGGAAATGGACTGGTACCTAATATCACCGGAGCACACGTTAAGATGTTGCTATGGTTGCGTAAAGACCACAAGTGACAGCACAAGTGACACGACGTTGTTTTCAAGAAAGGCACAAGTGACATTTGCATAAGAAGGCTCATACCATGCCATTAAGATCGACACGCGCTAGAATATAACTGTTACAAATAGCATTCCTGTACATTTAACTTCCTGTACATTTAACCAACATAAATACTATTATAATATAAATAATTTGCTTTTTATTGAGTAAATTTGGCCAAAATAGACCATGGTGTGGTGTTAAGTTTGGATTTGTCACCCTTTTCTATAATAGTATACAACAAGAACTAGTATACAACAAAAACTACAACTTAAAACATAAATTGATACAAATCTCTGTGCATTTTCCATAACTTTTTATCCCGCCCAGGTAGCAGAAGAGGACTCTTCATGTTTTGTTAAAGTGTGAGTTTTAGAAAATTATTTTTAATTAGACGTCAATTCTTAATAAAGCACTTCGAATTGAAAAGCTTATAAACAAAATAGTGTGCTGTGACCATCAAGACAATTAACGTGTCTTCCATTATAAAGTCTCGACGAACGGGAAAAAAGACGTAGGACAAACAATATAAAACGTACAAGTCTTAAGCAGCAAACCGTTGTCATTCTCAGTAAATGTAAACGAAACAGAAAATATCCCTCTCCTGCTACCATTTAGCAAACAATTCCCGATTAAAAAACAACACGTAGTCAATTGTACAAATATACACCAAGGGTTTATTGGGAAAGTCCAATCTGTACAAAAATGGATGTCAATTGTTTCATATACATGATACAAAATATATATTTCGTAAATAAAACTTTAAGAAATTATAAACAGTGCGTCCTTTGATTTAGTTTGTTCTTATAATTCTGAAGGGTTTGTCATTGGATGGCAATCAGTAAATCGACCATTATAACTTCAAAAGAGCTAATAGCTAAACCAATGTGGTTCAAGTAAAAACTTAATCTCAAATGAAGACCAGAGGTGTTAATGGAACATATCAGTGACTGCCAGTTATTATGAAGTTCAGTATCAAGAATTCAGTCCCAGAGTTGATCAATCTATACCGATCCATTCCATTCTAGAGGCTAATGACTTATCAGGTTCTGGTGTAATGACTAGAGGCTACTGATTTGAAAACGTCTGGGGTCCTATTGGACCTTCATTTAACAATTTATTAAAAAAGGAATTTATTTATTGAACTTTAGGACAGGACGATTAAAGACACTGGCATGACTGGATGGCATATCATTGTCCAAAACCTGGTCCCTCTGCAATCGGTCTTAGGAGGCAAATGCCATTCAAATTTGATCTTTGATGGTCGAACAACTTATTTGCCGCTTTGGAATTCAAAATGATACAGAAGTATTTGATGAAGCGTGCATATTTCAACGAACTACAAGCAGGGATAAAGCTGATAAGAGAAGACAGCTTATACTAGCTTGTATGTGACCAGAACCAGCTACTTGTGCGGGGTCAAACTGGCCGAGCCATGGAATCGTGGTGTAAACTGGGCGGCCATTTAGATTTTGGATGGGTCTGAAGTTATTACTGGTGAATTTAACCGGATCGCCTACTTCCCCTTCAAGGATTTCACGGAATTCGGTCATCTGAAAGTTACAAAATATGTACGTATTTTATCTCTCAAATAATGCATCAATGCTTGAAAATGTAGTTGATTTCCCACCAAGTTATAAATTTGCATATTATTCATTTTACTATATCATCAAATTAGGGCCATACTGTTGAATACATTTAGAAGAACAAAGTTGAAATCTAAGGTCATATAAAACATTTAAGCTTTCATTTAACATCACAACATAGATAAAGTAACGTAAACTTTCTGTGGTCACTCAGAATCGAATTTTATAATGAGTTTTCGTTGATCGAGTTAAGCCCTTCCCTGTGATAAAGTCTAGTACCTATGAAGTGCCGACCACAGGACGAACATAAGTTTTGATAATGGACACTAACCTGTCTTTCTGAGATGACGATTGGTTCGTCAAAGACTGTCCAGGTGACAGTTTCGTAACAGTTTGGTGTTGTTAGACTGCCCGAATAGCGATAGAAATGATCCAGATTGTTAGACATCAACTCGAACAGTGGTATGGTCGGAATCCCAACAATCTGGCCTAGACAATAAAAACGATTACCATTTTAATATTTTTTTTCTTTTTTTTATAACAGTCTCAGAGGCTGAACAGGTTTTTTGTTAAGATTTGTTTAAAGCTTTCATGAACTTGTCCTTGGACACTTTGGTTGAAAATTATTAAGACAATGCCAGTTAAAATACACAGTGGCCATTTTGAATCTTATTGTTTAGAATTGTATATTACTCATAACCATTTATGCCTGATACAGATTAAGAAAATATAGAAACTAATCATGCGTATCTTGTCCTATCTCTCGGACTAGTGACTTTGCTCAGGGTGTCAAATTATTCAGTGGGAATCCTAATACTTCTCAGATATATCGAAGGTGGTTCACAATAATAATATATACACGATACATATAAGAGATTTATTCCTTGATTGTTGGGAATATTATCTGCAATGTTCCACTAGAGAATGACATATTGTTAAAACATAATGAAACAGTTCTACAAGCTGATCTGTCGATGTCATATACTGACTTTAACATGCCGGCCACGGATTGATAATAAAACAAACATACCTTTGTGTATAACCTTCTTCAGATTGTTTACGATATGATCAAAAGCGGGGTTATCGTTTTGGGATATCTATAAAACAAAATAATTCGAAATTGAAACATTTTTAAACGTACAGTAAAACCTTGGCCTATCGACTGGCCACGGCGCTTATGCCAAATGTCGGTATTGACAGGTGGGCGGTTTGTATGGTGTTTGGTGTGCTGAACCAGTACAATAAAACTAGCGCTACAACATCTACACGCCATTATCTTTCGAGAATATGGTCGGAAATAACAGTAGCCATGCTGTACTGAAAACCTGTTTTACTGGCTACAGTATATGTAAGGAATAAACAGTGGTTAGGCTGTGGAGCATTTAAAGAAATTAAACATTTGTCAATAACAATTACCTCTTATTGAAGAATTTTTATTAACTATCCTTGCCAATGACATGATTTATACCATTATAAAAAAACGTGTTATTTAAGGAATAAAACATTCTCGGATAATACTCTTTATCTCTTAAGGAATGTAAGATGTTATTAGTTATGACGTTTTTTTCACAGGGTTGCATTTCATGGCCGTCTTGAGGCTCGTTAAGCTGCAGGCGAAGCGCTGGTCGAGCTTTAAAGCCTCTCTGTCAGGGTTTATTTTAGATGAAAACTCATAAAAAAAAACTGTCATCAATATTGTTTCTTCTCCATAAAAACTACAACCTTGTGGTAGACAAAGTGATGGACAGTTGTAGCTACCATGACAACTCAGATTCTAGGGACATCGGAAGTATCTCCACACAACTTGTCTATAAATCGATATCCTTATAAGTTGTATGTATAATAGCCGTATATAATATCATTATCATTTTAATTTATAAGTAAAAGGCTGGATACCTTAAAGAAGAAGCCGAGTACAGCCAGGCCGTTCTTAGAGGTAAGAGACTGGGCTATCGAATATTGGGTGTTGTGATGTACCATGTGCATCTGAAACACAAAATGTAACATTGAGGTAAAGTATTTGTTTGGGTAGAATGATGGAATATATATAAGGTATCGGGTGGGAAATTGAATGATTGAAATATAGCACATGTATATGGAATCCTGGTGATATCATTTAGTGGTACAGTCTTGCTTGCTTTTTATTAATTCTACACACTTTTTATTTATCATTATTTTCACTCGGATGTACACATGAGATGATTGAACTAAGATATTATACTTCAAATTCGTTTGTACGAATAGACCATAGGTACATTTAACACGTATTGTTGACCTCACAAACAACGGTAACTAATTGGTTCAGGTGTTATGTAATTCAAATGAAGTTATGTGACGTTTATGGTCGTGTTAACGACAAAGTAGAAAAACACTTTACAGTGGCCAGATGCAAACGTGGATTTTGACATAATCTCTTAGGAACATACCTCCATAGGGTAAAATTGGTTGTCTAGAGCGTGTTCTGAACCCTCGTAGCTTGAGCTTCCCCAGTGAAAGTGAATCTGGAATAGGCGGAATTCCCCAGGCAGATTTCCACCAGTAAATATCCTATCCTTCCCTTCGAAAAGCAGCTCGACTGTGAGAGTAAATATGTTATGTTTTATTGTAAGATGATATTGTATAATCACTAAACAAATTGTATGATAAATTAATCTCTTCAAAACAAATAAAGGTTAATGTAATGCTATTAACATTATGTCTCCGCCATGGAAGGCACTGTGACTTGCCTAAACTATTGACTTAACCGTTTTATACCAAGGAACAAATTCATTTTTTTCTTGAAATGCTAACCTGTATGAGATTTGTCTTTATCAAAATTCTATATTACAATAAAAATAACACAATCTTTTCCGTGAATGTAAGAAAATATAAGGATGCTCGTGTAGAATAAGTAAAATAAGTATGACATAAATGATTAATTGATTAGCGTTTTGCGCCGTACTTAAACATTTTGTTTTTTGCGTGTCAGCCCAATGTGTGAAGGAAACCTCCCTAACCTCTCCGCCGGCAACATAGAAGATGTCACAATACGTTTACAGGGAAACAAAAGGACACCGCAGGACACCACAGGACACAACACATTGGCTTCCAGATGCCCCAAAGCTTAGAGAGCAACAGGGCACAGGAGGCGCTCACCCAAGCACCCGATGGACATAAAGGAAAGAAACGTGACATAACGTTAGGCTCCTTTATGGCAAGTTGAACTATTTAGTTGTATATCATTTTATTTACCACTGTGCCCATTGTTGCCGAGGGTGAAATTGATGTCCTTATCGGAGTCGTAATTATCAAAGACGAAAGGATTTTTGGCCAGGCTTTCGTCGTAGAGCAACTGAGTGGTGTCAATGTTTATGGGCGATTGTGACTGGTCATTACAAATATCTGAAATAGACACCCAATCATCTGGGCCACCTGCAAAATACAAAAACACAATTCAATGGTTGATTTTGAATCAAGTAATCGATAACTGTTTCATTGCTTATTATCTTGTTATAAATATTTGTTTTAATACGTGTTGTCTCTTGGTTTACTTTCCTGAACGAATGCTCGATGTATTGATTGATTTTTCCCTCTCTAGGTTCATTGATTGATTGAAAACAGGATGGTATTTGTAAACAGAAAATCAAACTCACCGATTTGTCCAAAGTTGTAGTTCCAGTCTACAACAAAATAATAACAACGACTTAGTTTTGGTAGAAATATAGTAGATCGTATTTAATAATGATTCTAATACATATAAACATAATAAATCACGTTCACCTTCCATATGTATATGAGACTGTCAAGGCATGGGTTCATATTACAAAATGGCGGGGAAGTCTCATGGTGATGAAACTAGTTCATAAGTTCAGTCAGAGCACGTGTCACAAAACCAGTGAAGGAAATCATACAAGATAAGACTGTAAACTGCAGAGTAACAATAACACCTTGCTGTTTGTGAAACGAATACTGATCGCACGCATGGTATACCAGCAGTCATCCCAAAACAACGACAAAACAAAAACAGCCCAATATGACTTGATCCCAACACTCTTCCGAAAGTCTGTCCATCTTCAAAGCGCTTAATCGCCATTTGCGACCATACGTATACGGTGAATTTCATAAACAAAGTTGCTAAATTCACGAATTCAAGGGGCACAAGTCTAATGGCCATACAGTAGTTGTCAACGGAAATCTCCCCCTTACACAACTATGTCATCATTGCGTGTCCCCGTTGACCAGTCAATCGTGACATCGATATTGCTGGTTTCCATTTTCTGCATATTTTTGAAATGAAATAACGAGGTGAACAACTTTTTAGCAAAATAAAATGCATAAGAGTATACCTTAAACTGGTCGACGTACCAGTAATTTGAGTTAACGATTCAATTCGTTGACAGTGTGGTATTACTGTAACTAATGGCAAAATATTAACACGGTCTCATACGACCACATATCCAATCCTGTACACAAGACAAAATATTAAACGTTATTTAATGACCGAAAACGCATTCAAAATAAAGACTACAGCTTACTCATTATACGTAAAAGTTTTGTTGACGGCTGAAAACATATGATTCATTATCCACCATAATCATCCATCCATAATCTGATCGTTATTGTGGTAAATCGTGAATCGGTTGAGAGAGATTAGAAAATAAATTGGATCAGAAAAGTAATTCATTCAGTCTGGAGCATTACTTTGTTCCGGGGCCGCGCCGTGGCTCCGTGGCTGAGCGTTGGATTACGGAACCCCCTTCACTGTACCCGGAATAGGTTCGATCCCCCTGTGGACCTTAGGTATATAAGGGAAGTTTTCCGGTAGCTGCGGAGATAGCGGAGTGTTTTTTACGAGGTTTCTTCCCGGTTTTCAACCATACACCGGCAACGCTAATTTTTAAGATTAGCAAGTCGTCATATAGTTGAAATACTCTTGAGTACGACGTTAAACACCACTTAAACAGAAACACAGTGAGGTCACGTGGTTTTCATAGCTGATCGAGCAGCATACTATAATAGACTCGTACCTTTCTCCAGATTGAGAAGAATACTAGCACTAATGTAATGACAGGCCATCCTTGTTGTTGTTGTAATATTTCCGCAAAAAAGGTGCGCTGGAGAATGAATCATCTTAATTTTACTACCAATTTATTCAAAATTAAACAGAGAAAATTTTTTGTTATAGAGCTGATTCAATTTGAAGTCTGCAATAGGCAGAAACAAAATAGATAAAATCGTGAAGCAGTACCACTTAATCACATATTTACTCATTGTAGTTTTACATCGCCTATCTTCGGTACCTTCCGTAACCTCCGATTATCGGCTTTTAGTGTAATGACAGGCAATCTTTTAGTCCACTAGCAGTATATTTACTGCAGTACCATCTAACCACATGTTAACTTACTCGCTACAAAAATCGAAGAGGGGTATCTCTTTCTAAGTGAACAAAAAGATGGCCAGTCAATGCCTTAGAGTAAAAAGCTCGACGGCGGAGAGAATGATTTGATTTTCTATTTTAAAGTGATTGAGCGGGAGATAAACCCTTAAACACATTAAGTTCTGCCAGACGTCTTATTGGATTGAAGGTTTAAATCTTTAGCTCGTTTAAAGCATGACTGAACAAAATACTATAAATCAAAAACCAATGCATATTACGGTTTTATCTACCTAGACTGAATTGCAAAAATCAGTTTATCTGTACTTCTAACGACATGCTGGACATGTAAACGTAGGCAACGCTATAAACACCATACGAGGCAAATGCGAGCTTTTGAAATCAGTCCTCCAGTTTATAACGTCATTTAACCAAAGACTTTGTTGTTCTCTTCTTTTTCAGATCCAAGCCGAAGGGAGCTGGGGCGGATATAGTGCAAAATTGCAACCCTGTTACTTATAGCAAGTATTTGTTAAAAATATTCCATTATAAAGAAACGGCAAATATTTATATATAATGTGTAGTTCGGATACTAAATGAAATCCCTTTTGAGTTTCCTTTACAGCAACTCAATTTGAACATCTTCAGACACGTTTGTTTCTTTCCAATCTGTTTCCCCTCACCAAGAGTTACCGGGTGTTACTGGATTCGGAGATGTCGGAAGAACAACGGTTTCCCCGTGCGTCATGGGATACTTCTCCGAAAATTCGCGACTTTTGATAGAAATGTTAAAGTCACATACGCACCCAAAATTTGGATTTTTCAACTAATTCGGTTTGCCTTGCTTTTTCCAAGATTTGATGTTTGTTCAAAAATTAAAACAGTCAAGTTAAAATAAATATTATTCATTGGGTACAAAACTTGTACTGACCAGGAGAAATCTAGCAGTTGTTCGAATTTAAGGGTAAAAGGGCTGGCCATATTTGCTCAAAATGTTTGTTTGTAACGAGCCCACATTTTGAACCTTTAAAGGGGTGTGGCTAACGCGGTTGACTAGGAGTGACGTCGGTACATAAATCAAAGTGTGTCTGAGCTGTGGCAGCAGATTGGCACATTTCCAATTAAAAATTCTGACAGGAAATTAACTTTTTAGTTTTTTAGTTATTATAAAACTCTCCTTCGACCTACAAATTTGATGTTGAAATTATAGGAAAGCCTCTTACTTCTACTTCTTGAGACAAATATAAATTTTTCATGAGATTCTGTGATAGTACAAAATTCAGAAATTTTGACTGCGTATGTTACTTTAATTTCCGTATACAGCCTGGCTGTTGGTGGGGTTCGCAGACCGTGAAAAAAAACGCATATGTGCTTGGTTAGGCTTCAGTAGACTTCGGTAAATAAATAAAAAAAGGTCACGGTTTAAGAGCAATTATGAAACGTAGCTTAACACTGACCTTGGATTTCAACTATTCTTTGAGATATTGCCATAAGATTTAAACTTAACAGGATATTACCATAGGATTTTACAACAGTTTTACATAATTTAAACACGGTAGTACGCGTGTTAGAAAATGTGAGAGTTCAAATTCTCTGCGGTTATCATTTATGCACGATATCATTTCGCTTGGTACCTGTCTGTAGTATTTAACATAAATTGTTAAGTTTGGTAAAACTGACAACATATTTATGCAACGTCCGATATCAACTTTCTTTTCAACATTTGCTTTGTCTATGTCTCATATTTGTTTTTATTTATTTGTAATTCCTTATACTATGATTTTGATTCATTTGCAAGATTTCATTTTTTTGTTTACGACACGAACTCAAATATAATTTATTCCAAAATAGCATTATATTTCATCCATTGAAATATGTAATGTTAGCGATTCTGTCTCTTATTGACGTTTTGTACAATAAATATATAATACACCTTGTGATTTTGAGTCACAAACACCACACAAACATACAAATGCCTTTGGTTGCATAATTATTTTTCAACGAAAGCAATTTGGCAACACATAATATAAACCGCTTCACGAACAAATATAAAAATTATTGGCAATAAATATTGCATATTTAGACCGCAAAAGCAGAATTTTAGAGAGCATATTACATATGTACAATAAATATATCAATATGTTGACACAATCCCCAACTTTTAAAACATACCTAATTTTTGCCAAACGTATTGAAGTTTTTAACACAAATACAATGTGTCCCTGTGGTGATTTTTGGTCATTTATAGAAGGTGCAAACAGTGAAATCGGAACATTATGACACGCTTAAGAAACTAACAACTCCTTGATGTTTGGTGCGAAGGGTTACAAGTTCCAGTTACAATATCCTAAGAGATCCAAATTATATCTCGAGTTGACGAAAGAGTCACGTAAATGACTTGTAATGAAGTGGGAATTTCCACAAAAAAAACCCTTGAATAAGCAGTTTGAAAATAAAAATGCACAATATCATCGCGCTTGGTACATGTCTGTAGTATTTTACAAAATTTGTTCAGTTGAATTTGAAACTGACAACATACTTATGCAACGTTCGATATAAAATTTCTTTTAAACGTTTGCATTGGTTTAAAAATAAATAGTATATTAACCTATCTGATACACACAGTTTATAACATAACCGTTTTAAAGCCGAGTATTCCGAAATTTTAGAGCTGGAAAATAGATCTTGTGGTTTTTGAATATTCCAAAATAGCAAATATAAAGACTCACTTTGTGTAAGGACCGTCCCAAAAAGGAGACCAACAACAGCCAGTTGAAGATTCATTTCCTTTTTCTGGATCGTTTACTTGGTAGGTTAATCACTCGGTTGTGGTTCGAAGAAATGTGACACAGACGGGAAACTGGTCGGTATTTATATGTTCATGTCAGCATACCACGTGGCTTAGATTCAATGTCCCGTAACCAACGGGTTTGTCTTGGGCTTTCTGCCCTGCTGGTCCTGGCCTTGACCGTACCACAAGAGGTACACAATAAATAAAACTGTCACAGAGGGGGTCCAGGTGTACTTCAAATACTGGACTAACAGGTTGGAAGGCGCTGAAGTAAAACGTCTATTGCTTACAGTTTACGCACTATCTATTTCGTAACATAAAGTCGTTCTGTTAAAATAACGGTAACAATATAAAGAAATTAGCATTGAAAGTTTCACGCTTGGTTTAATTTGCATATTATAACAAAGCTCTGCGTGTTTATAGAGAAAATGCATCTCTGTTGATCTGGTAGTACAAACTAGGTCTTAACGTTTTCCATTCGTGTTTGCTATGGTACTGTTTTGAAAGTGCTGGTTGGATAAATAGTTTTATTCTTCGTTATTTTATTAGGCAGACGACCCAGGCTGTTGTATCCACCTATCCGCATCAATCTGTGTTGTTGATATTTTGCCTGGCTAGTTTTGAAACATACAGATTAATCTAGCCTTTAAAGGAGGTTTTATGTCAATTAAATAAATTAGGAAAGTAATATTAAAATTGTTAATACATTATGTTCCCAAATCCATCTTTTCCTATTCAAAGCCTAACAGAATGGGGTGAGGATTCCGTTAGAGGCCTCACAGGTACCAAAACCAATAGTTTGTTCATAAACAAAGTAATGTATGTTTTCAGTTAATCAAGAAAATAAACGCAATAACCAAAATGAGCAAGCTTGTCGCTAGCATTTGCAGTCTAGAGACTAAAGTCTGGTTTAGCAACACCTTCCATAACTTCGACACAAGAAATAATCGAAACTCTCATTTAAGACATACTGTTAGATGATTGGAAACAATTTCAGGCAAATTTTTACAAGAAACTCAGACACTTGGAAATAATATACAATTATATCCCTAAATGTTATTCCTTCTGTATCAAGTGGAAGGATGTCAATCAAGATCACTTGATATCACTATGTTTTCGTTACAAAGGTCCTGCTGTCCTGACATAGGCCCTAATCTAAAGAGTAAGAGATGTCTGTAGAATATTATTGGGTAACATACCCCCGGGGCAAGTTTAATCTATGCCAGGTGGCTTTGCACATAACTTTCCAGCCCACCTGTTGGGTATGGGGACAAGCTAAAGAGCCCCAACCTGTTTATAGATGTTGACGTGTCAAAGATATGGGACTTTCACAACTATCACACAACAAAATGTTCAACTTAAAACTTGTCAGAACCGAACTATTGTCTGTATTCCCACTGCTTTCAACAAGCCGTCAGACACTGTCGATGGAAATGTGTTATTTTACAAACCTGTGAAAGATGGTGTTAGTGGTAAAATGGGCAATGATATTAATTCTATTTATACTTCAGTTATATCTTGTGTTTCTTATAAGAGTATTTCTAGTGATTATTTTTTATTTCGGAACGGGATTATACGATGAGGGCAGGTATTATCCCCATTGTTGTTTTCTTTGATTATAGACCTAGAAATTTCATTTCATTTCGTTTTATTCACCAGGAACAATATACATGTAGCAGTATTATACAACATTAACAATATTCAATAATCATAAGTAACAATTTGTTTGGCAAGTTATAAGATATTTATATATAAAGAAAATAAGAATAATTAAATATAATTTTATCAGTATATTCAGCAAGCATAGCATTATGATTTTATAGAACTAAGAAGTCCTTAAAAAGAATTTGTATCATACATATTCGATCAGCTTCTGAGTGATTGTAAACAAACATAAGTACACAATGTACGAGGTAGGATTGCAAGTTTGTATAATATAAATATTTTCAACATTGGTTTAGTTATATAAATAGGTATAATAAATACATATTCACACGAATATACACATATATGTAAACACATAAACAAATATACACAAATACCTACATAACATACCCATACAACGCATACAAACAAATATATAGCTGATATTTAATAAATAAAGGTGATGTATGTTCAAATTTATTTGACAGGGTAATTGTACGTATTGCTCGTTTTTG